>CATIWJ010478109.1:0-57032 GCA_949640765.1 Croton laevigatus | reverse complement strand
GTCAAAATTCAATTCTTACAAAAAAAGTCAGACACAGTCTGACAACTGTCACATCACTGTCACTCTGTGTTCCCCACTAACTCAAAAAGCAACTCCACTAACTCAAAAAGTATCCATTATTTAATTCAACACCTCAAAAACCACCCATTATTTAATTCAACAATCTATCACCATCAAGGGCAATTTAGACTTTTTTCACTTTCCACTACCTTAAAACTTACCACAAATGGAAATTTCCACATATAAATGGAACACCCAAAATGGTAATTTTTCACAAATAAATGAAACGGAGAGAGTATTAATTTTGTCAGCAAAATATAGATTGAAGTTTTAATCATGAAATAGGTCTGGAGTAGGAATTTATGTTATTTTAATTGTTACTACCTCCATTCACGCCACAATCAATTTTTCATAAAATATATTTTATTGATTGTTTTAAAGGCGTAGCTTAACATATTTTATATATTCATTCTAAATATATTTTAAAATTTAAGTTATTGGAAAAAAATTACTGTTATTCTATATTTTAATGATAAATTGACAAAATGGGTTAGCTAAACTATTTTTCTAATATATGTGAAAAGCGGCAGTGTCTATATAAATTGAATGAAGGAATTTTTTTTTTTAATTAACCGAGTATCTTTAATATTTGTTTCAATAGTTTATATTAATAGGCTATACAATTTAATCACGTGATTCTATGTGAAAGAAGGATGTGGGTCAAGTCACCTCAATTTTTTTTTTTTATAAGTCCTGCATAATTTTTTTTTTATTTGATCGCATAAAAAGTATTAAAAAGAAAAACTAATTTTATATGATTATTTAATTTTTATCCATATAAAAATTATTCTGAATCTGTTAATAGTTGGCAATGTCTTAAATTAATATTAAGAAAAAATAATACTACCTCCGTTTTTTTCATTTTTTTACATTTCAAATAGCATGCTTAGGTTGAATTTTGGTGTTGATAATTTGATGCATTAGGTTAGGTGGATTAAAATATTATTTATATATAACTAAACTACAGTAGTCATACTTTATAATTAACCTAAACATACTTTAATCTACCTAACTCAACCCATCAAACTATCAACATCAAAGTTCAACCTAAGCATGCTGTTTGAAATATAAAGAAATGAAAAAAACGGAGGTAGTATAAATTATACTCAGTCAAAATCTCACTTGTCTTTTATGTCTATTATTTAAAAAGTACGTATAATACAGTTAAATTATCAAATATTTTTCCATTCAAAAAAAAAAATCAAATATTTTACTATTATTTAAAAAAAAAAAAAAAGAAGGTTCAAATGCAAATGACATATTTATTTGTGAACCGAACAATTATTTGTGCAGTACATATTTTTAAAAGACTAATACCAAAATTAAAATACTGCTTGCCTATGTATACCAACACGTCTCATCTCCTCCTGCATGACTAATTTAATTGAACTCTTTAATTACATGCATGTATCCTAATTGCAATTAATTAATTTAGCTGATGTTGATATTTAGCTAATAATGATGTTATTATAAGGCAATTTTTATTTGTTAGTACTAATACATTAGATTTTTTTTTTCCCCTTTTGTGTTTCGGTATAGAAATTGAATAATTTAATTTTAGATTATTCAGCTTAATCAGGTCCATATCATTTTCAAAATCAACCTACTTCTGTCTCTCTGCCTATAAAGTTTTATATATAAAATTTCAGATTGTCATTTCAAACTTTGTCATGTTAAATAAAGTTTTCTTTTGGTTAATTGTAATTACGATGTTTAAGAGAATATTACTGTTTTTTTTCTCTTTTAATTTTGTTTATTAAGAAGTCCTTTTTGAAAGGTCATAGGATTCTTCATTTATTTAATTTTATTTTTGGGAAAGAAGATTCTATTGGCTGTGATATTTAAATATTGAAGATATTTTTTCCACTCAAATCAGTGCTTAATCTACCCTTCAACGGGCCCCACATTTTTCATTTTCACTATCTTTAAATAATTGAAGAAAATAACAAAGTTTATTTATAGTTATTCTAAAAAATTAAATAATGATAAATATATCTAATGGAATGAGGCACTAGGGCCCTTCTAAAATAAAGTTTAGAGCTTGAATCATGTTATTATGAATGAGGATAATTAAAATTGGGGGAGGGTTACCACGAAAAAACCTCTGTATTGTCCGAATTTGAATCGGTCGGCATCGTGATTAGGTATTTAAAAATTAGGTGAAATTTTGAAATAGGAAATCAAAATATAATTTGAATGCAATTTGACTAATTATTTCTAAACAAAAGCCAGTAAAATTTATGGATTTCAAATATTTATTGAAAGTATCAAATTGTGAAAAAGTCTAACTGTAGTCTGATGTTAGCCTTATATAGGCAGTGAATTCCCTAGGGATGGGTGTGGGGCGGGGATTCCCCATTCCCCGTGGGAACCCACTCTAAGTAGGGAGGGAAATTTCTATTATTTTTCTCCATGGGACTTAGGACGGGACATGATTTTCCCCCATTAGCTAAAATGGGGTGGGGATGGATTTTATACTCCCGGCTCCGTGGGATCCATATCCCTAATTTCGTGGGGATTTACTAATATATAATATTTTAATATATTAGATTTTAGAATTAATTAATTATTTTATTTGTTGTTGTTAATAAATAATAGTAATATTAATACGTGATAAAAAAAAAATTATAAAATCATAGGTGCAAAGCTTCATCTTTCTTTGGCACTTCCGTTTGTCGTGTCTTATATTTTTGTTGTTATTAAGGAAAAAAAAGTTAATTTAAGAAGAAGAAAAGAAGAGGCAAAGGTGATTAGCCATGGGTTGCAGTTAGTATACAATAAGTTTTCAATGTGCTTATAGAGTTTCAGCAATACTTTTTGAGGTTTTTATTTTACTTTTCCCTTTAATTTTTTTTTTAATTTTTTGATCAAAATATGGTTATTATATGAGTTTTTGGATTTGATTTTTGGTGATTTTGTATATAAAGTTGAATTTTTATAGTTATTTTCTTTTAGAACAAAAATCTGTTTTGTGTATTGTTTTAAACAGGAACTTTGATGATTTTTAATTAATTCCATAAAAATCTAGTAAGCTAAATTTTTAAAATATTGTTCGTGAATGAGATTGGAAAACAAATTAACATTAATAATTTTTTAAAATTTGAAATGGGAATTGGGGAACTCCACGGGGATGGGGGTCTCCACAGGAATAGGGATGGAGAAAAAATTATCCCCTTGAATGAGATGGGAATGGGAATGGGGAACAAATTATATATGCGGGATGGGGATGGGAAATGTATCCCCGCCCCTGCCCCGCCCCACGCCCATCCCTAGAATTCCCGATTTTTCTGCATACAATGAGATTCTTTGGGCTCCTATAATCTTGAAGCCCAAGAGTTCCTTAGATATTCGGAGTCTAGCTGCCTGGACTGGCGAGAAAAGCTAAGGTAAGATTAAGAGGTCGAGATCGATAAGACAACATCTCCCTCTAGCGAGATAAGGGCAACCTCCATTTAGACCAAGTGTGGGTGACCATACTCTTTAAAGAGTCCTAAATAGGAAGGATGCTTATAGTTATCGTCTGTTGATTTTAAAATTTATTAAGTATATTAAATAAAACATTCACAAAGTAAAAATGTTAATTTAATCCTTTAAATTAATAGGAAATTAAAAACTATTATAACGAGAGGAGTCCGTGGTGTGGTGGAAAAGATTAGTAAAAATAGAGGCATACTCCCGAGTTTGAGTCTCAAACCTTACAGCTGCAAAATGTAAACCCTTCATTTAAATGCGTGAGTTTAGTGCATAAGTAAAATACATATATTACTAATACTCCTATAACATTTATTTTTTAATCACTACATAAATAAAATATATATTTAATTTTTCTAGAAAAATAAAATATCTATTTATTACCTTTAATGACAATTACATGTTATTTATTATCTCCTACCAAATATCTCGCCATACCATTGAAAAACATCTAACTCCGTAACTCCAACTGTTAAAAAAAACAAAAAAAAGTGTTTGTTTTTTTTTTTAACGAAAGTTAATTTTTTTAACGGTAGTGTTTAACTTTGTAGAACATTAACAGTGATTACTTATATATAAATAAATAATAAATAGATATTAAACACTTTGGCCTAATGATTAGGTATCTTAATTGGTTTAGCTTATTCATGGAGTTGATAGCTATTAGATTCCAATAGAGTTTTTTCATTTCAGCTAGTAGCTGATTCATATTAATATTATATTAATTTAATTAAAATAATATTAAATTAAAATTAATATTTAATATATAATTATGATTATACTCTTATTGGTAATTTCACATTATAATCGCAGCAGCAATTGATCCGAATCAATTATCAGTTATCTATCACCAGCTATCAATAATTACTATAACTATCCACTGGTACGAACAACTAAATCAAATGGGCCCTAAAAAGAAACATGGATCATATTGCAATGCCATTTTCCTCTCTCTCTGCTAGAGGCTTATTTGGTTTTTTTAGATGCTTTGAGGGTATCTCTTTGTTTGTTCCCTGTATTCGTTCAATCATTCTATGTATTTCAATATGGATTCATAAATTTAAGAAACAAGCGTATGAAGTGAATTGAAGTTTAAAAAAGAGAATCTAAAGTGAAAGAATGCAAGAAATAACAAAAAATTTAAAAGAAATATCATTGATGCGAATCAAGAAATTGGTGACTGAAGAGGATTAGGATTGACACAAATTAGAAAATTAAGTAAAAATATTAAAATAAAGTTTCCCATTAGCTATTTTTTTAGATTTAATTAAAACCCCATATAGAATTTCAGTCAAATTTGCTAACTTTACACGGGTTTCAAGCAAAAAGTTGAAACATGCAATAATAATTTAAAAACCACTTAATCAAAGCAATACTATTAATGCATAGATTAAAGTAAGATAAGTTAAGCTTACTTTTTCAGGAGCTTTGATTGATCTTGTCCTGACTTTTGTATTCATGTTTTATTACTAATATAATATTTCCAGTGGCTCTAAATCTGAAACTCCAATCAAAATACAAAACCCAGTTGAATAATTTCGGGTAGAACTACAGAACAGAAAAGAAACAGAGTTGGATACCAACACCACTCTATATTGAATAGCATAAAACAGAGCAGATTCATATGTACAGCTTGAATTGAACTTTTAGTTAAATCCTTGAAATTCCCAAGAAACTTCAACGCCTAACATAACTAAAAGCAAGGATAACACAGAGGCAATACCTAGATACCAATCCAAGTAAAGAAACGCAAAATGGTCTTGCATGCCAATCCAACACCATCTAACTCTGCGGCGAAGCGTGGAACGGTAGCGTTTTGTATATATATATATATATATGTTATTGAAAAATTTTTATTTTTTAGTTTTTAAATGGATAAAAACATTTATATGTCTTTATCAAAATTTAATATTAATTTCTATTTTTTCTCATTTGAAAACAAGAAATATAATTAAAAATTAAAATTTATTTGTATATTAAAAACTTGATAAGAAATTATGATTATTCATCATATTCTTTATATCATAATAGCTAAATTATAAAGGAATACTTGAGAGAATTTTTTAATGCGATTAGTCGTTTTATAAAAAATAATAGCTAAATTATTTAAAATAAAGAGCATTGTAATTGATCATTAATATTTTTTTTAATATAAATTAGTTTTATGTAAATTTAAAATTAAATACTTGTTCCCTCTATAAATATAAGTCTACTTCTCATTTCATATATTACTTTTACTATTTGTGTTGTATCCCTTACTTGCAAAGCTCATTTACACATTCTCACCTCCTACCCGAAAGATAGCTCAGACCTTACCAATCCTTCAGCCGGAGATAGTATGAGTTTTTAGACTGATCACCAAATCTACTCCTAAACCCAGATTCCATTGTACAATACAATAAGTTGTATTTTTAATATTCTTTTTATTACTAATTATGCTGCTAAATATGGGAATTTTTTTTTTTGTGAAGGTATAAATATGGGAAATATTGATTATATACATTAAAAATCATAAACAGTTATATTTGTGGATATGAACAAAGATAGATGGAGTAGTTAATATTATTATTTGATTAAAATATGGTCCAAAGTCTTCGAAGATGAATGAAGAATTCACCAAACGTATTATTATTATTAAAATAAAATACAATGAGACCACAACTTGCTGTGTCTCCATCGTCATATATAATAAGATGTTAGGTCAAGGAACTTTCCAGATCTGGCCAAACAATTTTTTTGACGGCGGTTAATGTTATCCGTCCATTCAAAATCAGTTTTATTCATTCAACAAAAACAACAACTACCAATAAATTCATAAATATGTCGTGGATTATAGGTAATTGCTTGGATATCATATCTCTACTAATCCGATTTAAAAGAAAAAAAAAAAAAAGATACTATATAAAAAATGAAATTGACCCAATCAAAGTATGATTAATTGGTCATCTTACTATTATAAAAATTATAAGATATATAAATTTTGAATTCAATTTCTTTAAACCCTTATATAGTCAATGGTACGCTATTCATTAGTAACTCTTTTTATATTAATAAAATTTTTCGAACGAAATCTTTTAATAAGCTAAAATTTTCCTTATCACTAAATTTTTGTGTGAGTTACATAAGCTAATTTTTGGTGTGCTTTTACCATATTTTCCCATGGAGTGTAATTTATTTAAATAAAAAAAAATCACATGCGTAAAATCTTATAGAAATGACGCTTAAAAAAACAAGAGATCGCCATCAGGTTAATAATATAAACCAATACTGGATGAATTAGTATTTTTCATTTGGTAACCTACTTGGAAAAAGTATTATAAAATATATATGATGGAAAAATATTATTTTCAACATATTTTATATCAAAGATATATTTAATTATATTTTTTGAAAATAAATATTTTTTAGAAATATTAATTATTTTCAAAGAGGCGAAAATTTTATATTAGAAAATATAAAATAAATTTTTCTAAAAACATTTAAATAATTACATGCGCAAAGATATAACTAAGGATGTGAGCACTTAGATATGTTAAATTTTTAATTTTTTATTTAGTGGAAAAAAAAATTCATATAGTCCAAAAAATTTCAGAAATTCAGGGAATCTTTATAATTTAGTTCGAATATTAATTTTGGATGAATTTAACAGATTTCTTGACTTATGGTGATATGAAATTTAATATTTTAATATGTAATTTTTACTTTTTCAGTTAATTCGAGTGAAATAGTATAAGTTTGAAAATAATTTGGTTATTACTAATTTAAAAAATATAATAATTTGTTCAAAAAAAAATACTGTATATTTTTTTTGTTCAGTCGAGAGTTTTAATAAAATTCTTCAAATATTGTACTTTAGAGCTGAGAATAAAATTTTTAAAACTGCTTTTAGAATTTTGTTTGTAAAATACGGGAAAATTATTTTTACAGTAACTTCCAATGAGCTTTTAAAAACATAAGGAGTATTTTTTATAATTATAAATAAATTATTAAATAATTAATCACTATTAATTTTACAAGAGTTATAATATAGGAAAATAATTAACTTTTGAATATTATTTTTTACAACGAGAATAAAGCATATTTTGGAAGAATATACGGTTGCAAAAAATATAATATAATATAATAATATTATTATAAGTCCTATATATAATAAATTAATATATATGAAAATAAATAAATAAATAAAAGGGAGGAAAATGATAGTTGACCAATAAGTAGAAACCTTATAAATGTTATGGAAACTCCCAAACGTGAAACCAATTAATATCATATCCTTATCGCAACTACCATAAATGAGCCTAACTTGTTTTGTTAGAGTAATGGACCACTTCATCCCCCACTTTTTCCTCTTTAGTTACTTTTACTATAAAATATATTCAAGGGCACTTCCGTCACACAATCTCTTTCCCGCTAAACGACACCTTCTTGGCATTTCCGTAATTTTCTTAAATCCAAGGGGCACTCTTTTCGAATAAATAATTTATTTTTTTATCCTTTTCTTTTTATATTTTATTTCAGGTGATTAGAGTGGCTTGAGGAGGTAGTTCTTAAATGGCGGTGATTCGCGTATTCTTCATCTTCTTCTCCTCTTGAACAAAAAGACAAAACTATTGAGTAATATAAATATCTCTTGAAAACGGTGGTCAACGGAGACTCATCGGAGGCCGACGATCGTTGCTACGATTTCGGTGGACGGACGGCCTACGTACGGACGGAAGATATTTTGGTGAGAGAAAGCGGTTTTTGTCTTTGTCTTTACGTCTGATGGTTGTGTTAGCTAAGTAAGAAAGAGTCAAGGAGGCGCTTAGAAGCTTGAAGAGAAAGCTAACTGAATACCGAAAATGAATGTTCGGAGTTGTAATGGAACGGCGGCGATTGGAAATGGATTTGGAAGCGTAGAAAGTGAATACATTAGGAGACACCATAGGCATGATGCTGGTGACCATCAGTGTAGCTCTGCTCTCGTTAAGCACATCAAAGCTCCGGTTCCTCTCGTAAATCTCTCTCTCTCATCTATATTTAGTAATTTTTAGTTACTATGTTTTATCAATTTCGATTAATTCTTTGATAAATTTGATCTCGATCTAAGGTAGCGGTTTATCCTTCCTTTGATGATGATCTTGCGCTTCACTGATATTCATTAGTTGTACCTGGTGATTCGGTCTTTTAAGCTTTTATTATGGTTGCATGTGGAGAAAATTGATTAAGAGAAGAACAATTCATCAAATTACGGACACTCAGAGGATTAATTTCTTTCTGTTTTGTTCGAATCATTGAGGAAGCTGCTCAAGGATTGTAATAAGTTCTCCATTACAGTTCTGCACCTGCTTTGGGGTCTTAGAGATGCATATCAGATTCTGTGGGGTTTTTGTGAGGGACTATTAAGAACTGCTATTATTTCCTTAAGGGAGGAGTCTCTTGTAGAATATTGGGAAATGGTGAAACTGAAGACCTGGCATTCTAATTTTAGGATGATCAGTTTGATAGACGATGAACTCGAATAAACCAGTAGTTCTGTTCCTAATACTATATCTAGTGTAGTTGAGGTTTGCATTTCTTGTATAAAGGACTTCCGTCACACATGACCGAAATTCATGTTTTCTTTCTTCTTAATCAACTAGTTCTTTCAATGGTTAATATTCAAAGAATTATGGTCAGGAAGAAATGTGCATAATTGCATAGAGAAGAATCTGTAATTAGTGAATGGTGATACGGAAATGATTTATCCCTCTCGAATTGTTGTTTTTTTGGGGAATTGACATTTATAATTGAGGGATTATTTAATCATTTTTTGAATGACGCCTTGCTTTGTTGTTGTTAGGTTTGGTCTTTGGTTCGAAGATTTGATCAACCACAGAAGTATAAGCCCTTCATCAGCAGATGCGTTGCACAGGGGAACCTTCAGATTGGAAGTCTTAGAGAAATTGATGTGAAGTCTGGCCTTCCTGCCACTACAAGTACTGAAAGATTGGAATTTCTTGACGATGACGAGCACATTCTCAGTATAAGGATCGTTGGCGGGGATCACAGGCTTAGGGTATGGAAAGTCTTCCTTTTTCCTTTCCTGTTCTGTTTAAATCATCACTATCTGAACACATTCCTAAGTTCAGTTTTATTAGTACATCATGGAAAGATTTGGGCATACTTCTCATTATATATTTGGGAGTTAGGTTTGCATAATTTGAAGTGGTAATCATAGTTCAAGGTTTGAGTTGGAATGTGTTCTTGAATGACATGATTGGCTTGGAATTATATTTGCCAACATCTTGTTAAATACTATTGGTTTCATTAGTAGTTTGGTCATAATTGAAAAATGCCACTGGAATCTTTAAGATTTGGTGCTGAAACAGAAGAATTGCGAGTTTCTTAACTTTTTAATTTTGAAGTTCATACTTCTCTGTCACTGACCTGAACATTTTTTTTTCCGAAACTGATTTGTACCAGAACTATTCTTCAATCATCTCCCTTCATCCGGAGATCATTGACGGGAGACCAGGGACTATGGTGATTGAGTCATTTGTTGTAGATGTTCCTGACGGTAACACCAAGGATGAGACATGCTACTTTGTGGAAGCTCTCATAAAGTGTAATCTCAAATCACTAGCTGATGTCTCAGAGCGGCTTGCCATTCAAGACCGGACTGAACCTATTGATCGCATCTAAGAGAAGTCTGGAACTGAGCTTTCGATGTGGCGGAGTCTACGGTTGTTAAGGATGAAGCTTTCAGGGCATTTATATCTCAGAGGCTCTGGATACCGACTAGCTGTAGTACTTCCTTCGACACTTCTGCTTCATCTTTCATTTGGTTATCATGTTCCTATAATTGTTTGCTGGATTTCCCATCATTAGTAGCTCAAGAACCACACCCCTTATAAAAAAGATATATCGTGCTTGTGAATGAAAAGATTTTTTTTCCCCTTTTCTCTTCCCCCTTCGAAAAAAAAAGGAAAAAAAAGATTAGGTTTTGCTTCTATGTGATATCCAGCGTTTTGTATGTGGTGGTAAACTATGTTGTATATATTTGTGCTGGAAGGAGATATATTGCCTTTGGTGTTTTCGCTTATAATTTTAGATTTAGGTCAAAAAAGGTTTGTTGAAGAGAATATTGTGGGGGGTTTTTACATATTTAATGACCTTTATTAGTTTATAAAAAGCTGAAAGTTAATGTAGAGAGGTACTTAAAAAGAGAACTTTAAATACGCTTCTTTGTCTGAGGTTCCTCGTTATCCATAGCGCTAGCGTGTCTTCTAGTTATATGATCTGATTTGCTTATGTTGCATTGCTATCTTCTCCTCTTGGGCTGCTGCAGATAGCTGTGCGCTTGAGAAGGGTTTTGAGTTTTGAGAATGTTAAGATGATATGTGCAAATTTCTTTGTACATTGTAGTTGCACACGTCATAAATTTGAGAATGCAGGAAGTCTCTCTCTGTAATAGTAGGTTGCTAGTCTGCATCATCAACCTGACCGTTAGGCTCAATGATTTATATTGTTTAGAGCAGGTGGTTCATTCCACCAATTGGATTTTTCTTAATAGAAGGAAAATAGGGAGGATAAATCAACTGATCCATTGAATGTTTGTTTACACACATAGTGAAAGGAAAATCCAAATAATGAGCTACCAATTATCTCCTGTCAATGTTTTTGCGTACTTCACATCATTCTGCTAAATACATTGAAACTCAACGCCGTTAAAACTATTCTTTAAGCAATTTTTTTTCGTGCAATTAAGTAATTTATGGCTTTACGTTTGCAGTTTGGTTCCATTTGAGCTTCTGCTTCAAGTTTGAATCCAACTGATAACAGTTCTTGAGATTTCAAAATTTTATCAGGCTCCATCACCTTGCCAAAAAAAAGGGAAAAAAAGAAAACCAGCCTGGTTGGTTTGACGGTTGTTTGTTAAAACACTTACCAGAACTAAAACAACTCTGATAAAATCCAGATGAACCACCTGCTTGTCTTATATGAGATCCTTGGGGAATTTTTGTTTTCAAACTGTTACTACTTGCTATAACATTCATCTTTGCCGCTGTCACATGGTAGCAAAACAATTTAATTTTGGCCTATTGTCGAGCGCACGTAAACATCATACAAAAAAGAAATAGAAGGAAACATGCATTTTCATACCACTATATGCAATCATGCCAAATATGCAATGTGAAAGAAGAGTGTCCTTGCATCGTTTCTAGAATGGGGGAACACAGTAGTAGCAATATTCCAGTATATCCCAGTCCAGTTTTATCACAATTTGTATAAACTAGAACCCAAAAAAAAAAGAAAAAAAAGAACAAAACTTGCAAAAATTACCCATATATGCTACACAATAGACCAAAAATGTCACCCTGAATGAGGTAAGGGTTCGTTCAAATAATACATGTCATTGGGAATGGTATAAACCTAGGGTTGTTTGTTAGAAATTAGAATTGGGAAAAGGAGAGCTTAGGAGATGGTTGAGGTGCTTCGACATTTAAAAGGCAATTTCAATTACAGAATTTTATGAACACATGAGGGAGGGGCAAATTGGGAATGAATTTATATAAATAATCAGCTTTACTGCTTTAATTACACTTACTGTACAGAGCTTCTTCCCCTTATGGTCAACCTTCATCTGATTACATGATTAAGCCAACACCAGATCCCCTTGTTCTTCTGGTTCTTCTTGTGGCTCACTCAATCGTCCTTCCCGGTAAGGGAGTAGAATCCGCTTGATCTCTTCTGCGCTAAGCGTTTCATACTCTAAAAGTGCATTCGCCAATGCATGCAATGCCTTCTCGTGCTGATAAACACCAACAAAAGAACTCAGTGACTCCTCTACTTGCATTGACATCAATAAACATAACAGGAAGTCAACTTTTATGAAATTCAAAGATGTAGAATCACGAAATGTACTTTTTTCAATAGGGCTTTTACGCGATCATATGCTTCTCTCAGGAGTTTCATCACCTAAACAATTGACCAAAAGAATTTCAGATTTTGACAACTTTTCCCCCCTAATTAAAACATGGATAATACCATTGGATTTGGTAAGTATACCTCAGCATCAATACGCGACTGCAGTTCTGAACTTGGTCGCTCTTTGATGTGAACTGGTCCTATTGCATCACTCATCCCACAACTTGATACCTTATAAAGATAATAGGATCAAGCAAGAAATGTTTGTTAGCTTTTTAATGATTCTACAAACATGGCTAGTAATTTATCCATATTGCAAATAACCTTAGAAAGTTATTACTGTCTTGGAAATATGATGTGCCAAAGGAAACAGAAAATGCAAGAATCTAATAATATAACCATAAGTTCTATCAGATGCTAGAAAGAGTCCTGCCACCAGTATTTTACCATATAATGGGCTAGTTCAGTTGCAGTATGAAGATCACTACTGGCTCCTGTCGTGATATGGTCTTGACCAAAAATAAGCTCCTCTGCAACTCTTCCTCCCATGCAAACATCAAGACGTGCTAGTAGCTGCTTTTTGCTAACTGATGTCTCATCACTTGAAGGGAGCTGTGTGACCATTCCTAAAGCAGATCCACGTGGCATTATTGTTGCCTTGTGAATTGGATGTGCTCCATCAGTATTGAAGGCTACAATAGCATGGCCGCTCTCATGATATGCAGTTAACTGAAAAGAAGTGCAATAGATTCAGAATTTTTGAAAAATACATCCCTTCATATAAAAATTGGAAAAGGTGGGTGGAGGTAAAAACAGATAAACCATCAACCAGCAGATTGAGACAGAACAGTGAATGATAAAAGGTGAAACTTCAACTGAGCAAGACAATCATTGAATTCTCAGTTTCAAGCACTTACATGATTGATATATTCATACCTTTTTTGATTCTTCTGTTACAAACATAGTTTTTCGTTCAGTGCCCATGATTATCCTGTCTTTGGCAAACTCCAACTGTACAGAAGTCAACTTCTCAGCTCCTTCCACAGCAGCTTTAATGGCAGCAATGTTGACAAGGTTTGCAAGATCTGCTTTCAAAAAGAACCAAAAAAAATCAATGGTGAACATAGAAGAAACCTGTCAGGGATAGCAGAACCTAAAGGCATTTTGACTGAGAGAAACAATAATTCACCTGCTCCATTGAAGCCTGCTGTGCCACGGGCAATAGATTTAACATCTACATCATCTGCCAAAGGTTTGTCTTGAAGATACAACTCCAAAATCTCTTGACGACCCCGTACATCTGGATTTGGAACGACAATCTGAAAAACAGTCCTCAGTCATATCTCCAAGAAAATTAATTCCAAGAACTGATAATAAATAAACATTTCTACAATAAAATCAGGCAGTCATCATTTGCATCAGAAACTGCCAGTTTGAACATCAAGAAAAGATTCACTCAAGACCAACTTCAATGAAAAAAAATTTACACTCAGAAGTTGAAGAAATATTAGACAGCAGAACTTACATGCCTGTCGAATCTACCAGGTCTTGTCAAAGCAGGATCAAGAATATCAGGCAAATTTGTTGCAGCCATCAATATTATTCCCTGAAGATAAAGATTATGTAAGATTCAGAATTATAAAAACAAGCTCATTTATCCTGCTAAGTCTCAATTTTTTAGGCATTTTCTGATGTACCTCATTTTGTTCGAAGCCATCCATTTCAACAAGTAATTGATGCAATGTTTTCTTCGTATGGCCTTCCCATTGTTTTCTTGTTGACCCAACAGCATCGATTTCATCAATAAAAATAATGCATGGAGCCTGTGAAATTAGCATTGAAGTCAACATAAGGTCAGCATGATATTAAGCAACAACCATAAGGCTTCAACTGATCTAGCTTTGGAAACATTTGCCATTAACCACAAACAAAAATATTTGCTCAACTTGGGAAATGCACATGTTGATATTTTAATCTGAAACTTCTTCTACATGAAACTGCCCCACTATTTTAGTTTCTTAGACATTATATCATCATAAGCTCACGCTCAATGCTTTCCTTGAGGTCCCCTCGGGGACATCCGATAAAATGCTTTCCTTGAGAGCCTTGAGGCACAAAATAAAAGGCCCTCATATCTAACACTGAAATTGAGCTCAAATAGATAAAGAAAATTTAAACAGACCTTATAAATTGTGCTTGGCAAGAAATTTTAAAGATTCCAATTCTGTAATTTAACCTTCTTTTCTTTTTATTTGATTTTTCATGGGACTGCAGTAGTTCAAACAAACGTAAAATGAAAAGTCCTGAGGAAGACAAACCTTTTTTTTAGCAGCTTGAAACAAGGATCTCACACGTCGGGCACCAACTCCAACAAACCTGCCATAAAGAAGCAATATAGACTCAACTCAAACATCTTGCCGTTCCAATGCAGTAAGTAGTTTAAAAGAATATTGTATAAACTGAATTGCAAGCAATTTACCATATTTTGTCCTTACAGTGCTACATGAATAAGACAAGCCCTAAAGGGAGAGAGAATCAAACTCCCTTTTCATGTATCAAAGATAACCTCAACATATTAGAGTTGTCCTCTCTTTTCACTCACTCTTTTTCCATCGCTCTATTCTCACCTAAATAAAGACCTCTTTCATTTCCCTATAAACCTCTTTCAACCACAACCTCTGGAAACTTAATCTCTGCCCTCAACTGCAAACCTCCTGCATTCCTAATCTTTGTCAGTTCAGAATGTTGGTTTTGGTGTGTTAGAAACAAACAGAATATATTATTCAACGGATATAGACTTCTCCGATTTCATGCTCTGACCATTTTTCCATCAAGTTCACTACCACACCGATTTTATGTCCAATGTCATCCACAATTCCTAATATCACTGGTCATTCTATCCTCAATCCAGCTATCTCCGTAGAACAGTTTGACTGTCTTAAATTTTGTCTTGAATTTATGTTTAGATCTCTCTTATACTGTGTCATGAATTCATGTTATCATTTCTGTCCCAAGGGAAGAGAAGACGCAAACAGACATATTATACTGTTCCATAAATTCCCGATGTTATTAGCTCAATACAGGTAATACATGCCCAAAACACAGACAAAAAATAGGGCATCCTGCATCCATTTGCTGATGTAGTTCAGATTTCAGAGTATCATTATGCAGATTTACACTTCTTTGTTGATGCCAACAGAAAGAGACATCCTCTATTATGATATTGTCAAACATTATGGAAAAAACCAAATCTCATTCTAAATTTGGCGAGTGTGACAAACAAGAAATTGCAAACTATCAGTCTGCTGAAAAGTGAGACTGAAGGACTCTCTATCTAGAATCCTACAAAGGCAGAACAGACAAGGTCAATCAAAGAAATTATCACATACAGTAGCAGTTTGGCAACTAGTCAAGCTTCATGGAAGTGTTACTAAACTGTCCACCTGACACTTTCCAATTCATCCCTGTTAAGTGACTACATTATGAATTTAAAAAATAAGCATGCACAACAAGATGTGCCTTTTATGACTAAAACAGGGCATATAAAATATGAAAAGCATGGGCAAAAAGTACTCCTGCTATAACTGATGAGAAAAACACAAGTTCCCTTACAGATAGAGGCAAAACATGCATAACAAGTTCAACTTGAACTTACATTTCCTCGAATTCAGATCCTGCTCTATAGAAAAAAGGCACACCAGCTTCTCCAGCAATAGCCTTAAGGTTCACGGTAAATCATCAGAATACGCACACACGATGAAAAAAAACATATGAACTGAAAAGGTTACAATGTCCATGGTTTAAAAAAAAGAGGCAGAACCCATTTTTTTCCTCTTAATGAGGAAATTGCTAACTACATTTCTGATAATCCATAAAACATGATGGAAAACAATCCATAAGAACAAATAAAGAAATAATTTACCTTGGCAAGCAGAGTTTTTCCTGTGCCAGGCGCTCCTGTCAAAAGAATTCCCTGCAACATAGGTACGGAAAAAATGAGGCAATTCAAATGGTAAGAAAATTTAATAGGAGATGGTAGATGTGATTGCCAATGCCACATGTAAAGAATAGCATAGCATATACAGGATATTGGATAAGAATATGATTGTTCAAGATGTGAATAAATGAGCTAAAAGGATTAGGCAATTAACCCTCACATAGGTCATTTTTTCTTAGCAAATAGATTAGGCACCAAACCTTTGAGAATAAAATGTGACACCTAATACCTATGAAGGAAAAGGAATGAACATCCGATGTAATGTAATACAAATTCAGAAAACAAAATTTCTTGCACAAACCTTTGGCAACTTGCCTCCAAGGCGAGTAAATTTTGTTGGGTTTTTTAGGTACTCCACTACTTCCTCGAGCTCCTGTTTGGCATCATCACAACCTTTGACATCCTTAAATGTTTTAACGTTCTGCAATAATACAATTTAACACCAGAAGTTGTAATCAAATCAAGAATTATTCATACACAAGTATGGCAATGGGATGTAACTCTTCTCCAGTGATGGAGGAATATTTCCTAAATTGTATTTATTAAAAGTTGATATTTACTTTCTCTGGCATAACTTCTTTATTTAATTCCTTGGGTGCATAAGAAGAACTTGAGCCAACTCCTGAAGTCCCTATTCCCCCAAGGCCCCCAATATACTTCTGGAGTGCAGCTGCACCCATCACCCTGAAAAATATTTTGTATTTGCAAATGTTAGAAATTCAAGGATGCACAAATAACCAATTCGTTTGCACACAAAACTAGGTGACATTTGGAGAAAAGAAAAAAGGTATTAGATATGCAATACAAGAGAAAACTTCAAAAGTGATAAGAAATCATACCAAACTAATCCAATTGCAACTGTGAACAAGATTGTCGATATTAGCTCTTGCACAAATCGTGATTTGTTTGATACTTTCGGGTCAACCTATCAAAGTGAAAATAGATTCAAATCTTTCATTCTCTATTACTTAAACACTTTCTTTCTAATGCATGACCAACAGAATTATTCTAGTAGATTCTTACCATCACAACATGCAAAGGTTGCTTCTCAGATATGCCAGGGCTCAGAAAAGGTTCATCTGTGTTTCCTGATGCACGTTGTTTCAATTCTTGTAGCTACAAGTAAACACATGAATAAGAAAATACAAAGGACAGAAAAGGGTAAAAAGGACAGACGTAGGTACAACCAGGGTGTTTTGCTCAATAGAATTAAGCAAGATACAAAATTGAGGCATGTAAAAAATTTAAAACACTTGAATTACCAACGCAGGAAGGCTGGTCCCCTTCCCAGATTGTTCATCTGGAAGATAATCCGCAATAGCATTAGTGACAACAAGCGCTCGAAGATATTCTGCAACACCTTTACTGTCCACGGCGTGGTCTCTTTGCTCAAACCTTTTGATAACAGACTCAGGACTGTAAAAATAAGTTCAACAGTTTCTCAAAAACCAAACGGATTCTCACATTTTTCAGCATAAAAATTAACAGAAGGGAAAAAAAAAAGAACTTTACAACCGACGCAAATGTCAAACCTGTGCTTGTTGAGCTCAGCCAAAAGAGCGCTCTGCTTGTCAGCGTCCTTTGGATGAGCATCAGCCTCAGCAATAAGGCGCTCTAATCTCTTCTCTTGGTGCCAGAAAGGCCACCAGCTCAACCAATCAGATGCCAAAAATTTCTCCAATCCTCTCCTCGCCGTCGTCCAAAGTCCCATAAGAAAAACAAGGAACGGTAATTTACTGTTTTGCACTAAATGCCCGTTCTCCGCTTCACTCTCCACCACATTCTCCTTATCCATTTGACCAACCTCCCTTCCCGAACTCTCAGCTACAGGTTCCTCAACACTGGATCCTTCAATAACAGAACCATCTCCTTCTTCAATAACAGAACCATCTCCTTCACCGCCGAACTCAATAATTTTAGGTTCAGAAGAATCGGAACTCGACTTCAATCCAGAAGAAACAAATTCTGGATTCAAATTGGCATTTTCCGGATGCAATGCACAAGAGACTGAAAAAGGAAGGAGACGAACTCTAGAAGAAGCCAAAAAAGAGGCATTAGGTGAAGAAAAAAGAGAAGAGTAACAGAGATGGCGACGAACAGAAGAAGAAGTAGCATGAGATGGAGAAGGATTGCAGATAAGAGAAGCTTGTAAAGTAATAGTCATTGTTGATAGTTAGGGTTTATGGATTCTCAATCACTCTCTTCTTCTTCGTCTTGGTTTTATTGTTCTAGCACTGGTTAATGGGAGAAGACGAAGAGATATTTGAGAGCCACAAAATTGGAGTGAGAGAGACAGGAAAGGAGATTATTAGGAATTGAAGCTGCAGTAATCTTATCTCGATTGAAATTGGCGCCGGCTTTGTGATTTTGTGACTTTGCGTCTAGTTTGGGTTTTTTAATTTTTTTTTTTAATAATATAAATATTTTTCAAATAATTTTTCAAAACCTTTTTGGGTTTTTGTTTTATTATTATTATTATTATTATTATTATTATTATTATTATTACATCCCTTCCATTAAACTATTATCAATTTATTTTGTTTAGTTTTATTTTTTTGAAATATTTTTTTCATTCTTAATTTTTATTTAGTATTACTTAAATTTTTTCTGCAATTTTTTAATTATTATAATCATATTCTAAATTAATAATAAAATTGTAAATTTTATAACAAACTATATGGGAAATTAAACTTTAAAACGGAAAATTAAAGAGCTTTGACAATGAAATTGAACAAAATTTATGAACGTACTTTTATTTTTCTTATTTCTGTTATGATTATTATTATTCTTGTTTTATCTTTGAAGTCACCGAGTAGACCGAAGTTAACTATCCTTTGATCTAATTTAATATTTATATAAAAAATTGTAGTATTAACAAGTAGAACACCTATTTGGGTGCAATTACGGTATGAAAGGTTAGGGGATTTTCGATTACAGATGTGGCCTTTTTGGCCATAATCTCAATTCTTGTGGTTTTAATGTTGAAGATTCACATTTTGATGTAACTGAGTCCTAGTCTGATAAAAAGTTCAAGTACAATTATAAGTTGAGAGCCATTGTTAAAGAAGATAGCTTTGAGTTAGAAGAAACACTACAGGGCCTTGGAAATGTACAATTGCAAGGTAATGATGGTTCTTTGCATGATGGGAATGGTAGTGACGTTCCGAAATCTGCATCTCCTTTGTCTTGATAAACAAGCTACATTTAATGCTAGCCATGCTACTGCAGAAGGTGATTGTCAAAAAGAGAGGCTCCCTACTGAGGTGATTTTAACGGGTGGGTCGGATTTTAAGCCCACTAATGAGCCCAAATACCTGATGAAAGATTTGCTTCCCCCTCCTGGCTTTGGGCTTGGTATCTTAATTGGTGAGGCCTGAAATTCTCCTTCTTTATACTCAGGCAATCCACAAATGGATTTATGAGGTGGGTCAGCTTGCGTTTGAGAGTTCAAGTTTAATTTCACAACCAGCCCAGGAAGAGTTTGTTTTTAAGGTTCAGCCTGTGGGTAAAACACCTATTAGTTCTAACCCCCAATAGAAAACATCCAGCTGCTGGATAAAGAAGCTAAAGAAGCCATGTAAGAGGAAGCTTTTAGTTCTGGAATGCAAATTTGGGTCTTTATAGGGGATGTTAGCCCCAAAACCCAGAAAAATGAAAGCGTATGGAGAAACATCTAGCTTATGCTTTTAATATTCCTATGACAGAGAATGAGGTCAGTGAGACTGGGTGTTGTGGAGAGAAACATAAGGTAGACATGGTAACTATAGCAGAAGTAGACAACTTAGGCAAGAAAATTTATGGATTTGAAGAATGGGAGGAGGTAGCTAGCTTTGAATGGCCCCAAGACGCCCTACGACACAACGCGTTTATTAGAACTGTCAAGGACTTGGAAACACCTTGACAATTCAAAATTTAAAAAAGGTAGTTTCTTATTATACTCCTTCAATTATTGTGTCTAAGATAAAGAGACATAAAGTTTTTGTTGTAATTAAATTAAAAAATCTGCAATATCAGAATATTTTTGTTGCCCCTAAAAAGAACAAAGCAAGGGAGCTCATAGTTGCTTGGAACGATAAGGCTAATTGTGTGATTGTAAAATATAACAACTTTTATGTTCATTGTAGACTTATTATGGGATGGTAAATGTTAGCTAAAATTTAATTTTTATTTATGTGAGTCCATATGATACTGAAAAATGTATGTAGCATTTTTTTAATGAATTATTGTTCTTTTTTGTATTTGAATTATTTTTTTTATTGGGAATTTTAATTGTATACTGCATGTGAATGAGAAGAGAGGAGGCAGTTGTAGTAATAACCATAATATGTTGGTTTTTAATGACCTTATCAGCAATCTAAGTGTACAAAACGTGGGTTATATGGGACACATATTCATTTGGAATAATAAAAGAAAGGGCAGCACTAATATTCGAGAGCGTCTTGATAGGGAACTTGCCTCGGTTGGATGGTTTGAGATGTTCAAAGATGCTTATATCTAGCACCTTGATGACAATGATTCAGATTAAATCTTTATGGTGTTGATTGGAAACCGAAGAGATTCTTTTACTTTGACAAGATGCTTATTGGTAACCAGGAAATAAAACAATTGGTACAGGAGTTTTTGGCTCTGCTATGTTCAGGCTTCATTTAAAATTGAAGACTTACTGGTATATGATTGTGGAGTGTCCTTGTACTAAGAAGCCTAAAGTGAAGAGAAAAACTAAAGAATTACAATATGAGATTGTTAAGCTAAAAAAAGAACTAAGCTACCCTACAAAGGTCATTCGGCAAAAAGAGAGAAATTTGCAGAAATGGATCAATGAAGAAGAGATTTTTTGGCTGCAAAAGTTACGAAACAAGTGGCCAATGTTGGGAGATAAGAATACCTCTTATTTCCATAATTAAGTGAAACATCGTAGAAGAGTAAATAAAATTGCTAGGTTGAGAAATGTATAAGGGACCTAGGTGACCAGCAAATAACAAATTATCAAGACTGTCCTTGATTATTTTCAAGGTAACTATCACTCTGCTAGTAATGACTTAGTTGACTTGTCGAATTGGAAGGTTTTAGTTAAAGTCAATGAGGCCATGAGTTTGGAAAAAAAAAATGAGGCCATGAGTGAAAGTTTAATTGCAGACGTGATTGAGGATGAAATCAGAAGGGCGACTTTCTTTATTAATCCTTTGAAAGCGCTAGGGGATAATGGTGTGAAAGCTTGCTTTATTCATGATCATTGGCCCATAATTAAATATGATATAGTTGATGTTGTTAGAAGCTTATTTAGAAGCTTATTTATAAGCTTTCCACATCGAATATTGATTGAGATTTGATATGATATATAAGTTAGATCATCAAACTACTTAGTCAACTTAGTTTAACCATTTTAGGCAAGTGAATTTAAGCCTAAATAGTGGATAAATGTAGTTAGACATATCATTTTGAAGGCTTATGCGGTCAGACTCTGGTCTAGCTGCACGTCGATCGAGGCATCAAATTGGGTCATGACAATAATGGTATCATAGCCAGTCACTAGTCAGAAGTGCGGTGCATCACTTGGTGAGATTTATGTTAATGTTTGTGGTGATATTTATGTTTGTGTGTCATAACGAGAATGTTGTACCCAACATGGGGGAAGTTTGTAAGATCTCACATTAGATATTGATTGAGATTTGATATAATATATAATTTAGACCACCTAACTGCTTTGTTAACTTAGGTTAACCATTTTAGGCCAGTGGATTTGGGTCTAAGTAGTTGACGAATGTAGTTAAAGGGATCATTTTGTAGGCTTATGCGGCCAGACTCTGGTCTAGTTGCATGCCAGTCGCAGGACCTGGCCCGAGTTGGATCATCACATTCTTCCTCTCTGCAAAAATGCTTGGGAGCATGAATCATACAATAATATCTTTAGTGAGATAGTTTTTGAGATGATTATTGTCAAGGATCTTAGATCAATAGGTAATGTCACTTATAAAATTAACTCCAAGATTCTAACAGAGAGATTGCAAAGTATTATTGGGGCCATCATTTCAGAAAATCAATGCAGGTTCATCAAAGGTAGGCTTATTACTGATAACATTCTAATAGCTCATGAAATTACTTATTATATTTTGAATAAGAGAAGTGGTCAAAATCATAGCTTTATGATGAAAATTGATATCAGCAAAGTCAATGAATGAGTAGAATGGAAATTTTTGAAGGCTATGATGATGGCGCTTGGTTTTAATGAAAGATGGATTGAATGGATCATGGCTTGCGTGACTTCGATAACTTACTCGATAAATATAAATGAGGAGAGACATGGTTTTCTCAAGCCATCACAAAGTATTAGACAATGTGATCAAATTTCACCTTTTTTTCCCTTAATATGTATAGAGGGGATGTCATGCGTAATTCACAAAGCAATGGATGAGGATTTACTATCAGATAACCAACTAAATAGATACTACCCAACGATTTCCCACTTAATGTTTGTGGATGACTCGCTCTTTTTTGGCAAAGTGGACTTGAGAGAAATGGCAAGACTAAAGCACTTATTGGAAAAATATAGTATCAACAGCGACCAAACAATCAATCTAGTATTGTTTTCTCCAAAAACACTTCTTTAATGGTAGCAAGTCATATGAGGATAGATAAAGTTCATGTTTTTGACAAATATTTAGGGCTTCTCTCAGTTATCAAAAGATCAAAAAAAGAGATCGTCCAATAGATTAAAGACAGAATCAGGAATGGTTGGAAGAAATTTTTTTTTCACATGCTGGTTGAGAGATGATTATTAAATAAGTTATTGCAGCTATTCCTATATTTGCTTTTTAATGTTTCAAAGTTTCGAAGACTTTAACTAAGGAGATAAACTCCATGATTAAGCAATTTTGGTGGGGTCAAAAGAAATAGGAAAGGAAGATTTGCTAGATTGCTTGAAAAGACTGTGTTTCAGCAAGAATGAAGGAGTCTTAGGCTACAGAGAATGGGAAACAATGAACATGGCTCTCTCAGCAAAGCAATGTTAGAAAATTATAAAGAAACCTGAATCATTGCTAATTTCTTCTCAGCTAGGGCTGTGGATAATGCGTCATGGGGAAGAAATTTACTTAATGGAAATTTTAGATGGAAAATCAGAAGTGATAAATATATGGCGTGTTTCTCTGAATCTTAGATACTTAATAGTAATTCTTGCACTGCGAAACTGTCCTTGAATCGTTGTGAAAAAGGGGTGTATTGGGTTCACCCATTGATAGATTGAGATAGGCGAGAATGGAAAATCAATGCTATTGAAAAGAATTTCAATGCTAATTATGCTCAAGCCATACTAAGTATGCCATTAGCAAATATGAAGAGCTTAGATGAACTAATCTGAAATCGTTCGAAAGATGGGATGTACTCTGTAATGACTAGATATAGAATTACAGTCAAGTTGTTACAGGGGAAAGATTCCAAACAGTCCATGTCACTTTTTCATTGGAAGCAGTTGTGGAAATTAAAAATACCAAGGAAATTGCAAGTTTTTCTATGGCGTCCAATCCAAAAGGGTCTTCCAGTAGAAGAGAACTTAGCCAAAAGAATACAAAAAAGCCTAACCACTTGTGTTTTCTGTGATCAAAACGAAAATGAAACACATCTTTTCTTTAGATGTGCCTTTGTAAAAGCAGTGTAATTTTTGTCCTCGCTTGGTATTCGGGTAGACATGGTACATAGAGACTTAAAAACAGTTTTGTGCAAAGAAGCAATGAAGATTATAAATTGATAAGGACTAGAGAAATGAAACTCTGGTAGTTTCTTTATTATGGGCAATCTGGAAATATAAAAATGCAGTAGTGTTTGAGGGAAAAAAATCAAAATTGTCAAGAGGTGGTGCAAAATGCCATCAAATATTGACAAGAGTTCAGAGAAGTAGAACAAATCCATGAACCCATAAGGTCCTACTCTACCGCAAAAGTTCAGTCTTGGATTCCTCCGGCCAGAGGAATGTTGAAAATAAATGTGGACGCAACTATCAATATCAATTAGAAATAGAGAGCTATTGGAGTTGTTGTGAGGGACTGCAGTGGTAAGGTTACTGACTGAAGAGTTAAATAATATAAATTTAAGTAGGACCCTTTGATTTTAGAAGCTCTAGCCATCCGCAAAACTCTTGAAATGATCAAATGGCGGAAGCTATCTACGGAAAACAGAGTGCTCACCATCAAGTCATGGATATCATTATCGATATTAGAAGTCTTTTGTTTCAGAGTTATAATGTTTTATGTGTATTTGTACCAAGAAACTATAATGCTCTTGTGCATAAATTACTAGACCAGTTTTAGACATAAATTTTATTAGCAATGTTTATGCACATAAAATTCTCCTGCAGAGTACATATTAATTGGTTGAAAGAATGAATGATCTATGTTTTAAAAAAAAGAAAACAGAACTACTTCGGTTGAAAAGTAAACAAGCAGAACTACGAAGTCAATTTTCTATGCTTGGGATAGGTGATATACGTAACCCAATGGCAGATCCAAAATTCAACTTTACAGGGATAAAAAATATTTTAAAAAGTAAAAAATTATAAATCATGTTGAAGGATCATACACATCGACTCATAAAATAAAGTTAGCAAATAAATTGGCGCTTAAAAAAATATGTTAGCAGCTAATTTCTTAAGAAAAATAAAAACTAAAGAATTCCCCAAATATGAACTGTCAAATTCACATAAATAGCAAGGTGTCCTTTAGACTGATGAGGCAGGCACATCATAATTTTAAAAAACTCGTCTCTTTGAATCATCATGGGTCACGACAACAAGCAAAACCGCATGAAAATAGGAACAGAAAGGAACTGCATTTAATTTCTTCACAAGCACAAAAACAATAAGCCACTTTGCAAAGTCACACTCAAGAATAAATAAGTACAATTTTACCTCATTAGCTAATAGTAGTAGCACAAGACTACAACAATAAACCAAAATGTAAAAACATAACTAAAAAAACATAAATTTCAAATACAACCCAACTGAATTGCTCTACTAAGGTTTGGAATAGGGTTGGGCCTGCAAAAAGGTGCTCAAGCCCTGTGCGGTTATAATCTCATCTCATCTCCAAAACTGCTTATAGAGATGATTAACATATTTTAACCAATTTCAGCCTTCACAAACACACTACTGCTGGAATCTTCCTCTTCCTTCTTTTAAATCATTGAACACGGAAATGATAATTAGAAATACTAACATTATGCTATTGCATTGGGCCAGGTCTGTAATGCGGCATCGTAGCATTCTGTGGTACGCTGCTATGGCCTGGCATCTGCATCATTCCTGGGCCCATTTGGGGTGGCATAGTGCCTGGTGGCATGTAAGGATGGTTATTCATCTGCGGAGGCATAGAATGGGGTGCTGTTGGAACACCAGGTCCAGGGCCCCACCCAGCTGAAGGTTGTGGCATTGCGTGATGTTCTGCAGGAGGAGCAAAATGAGCTCCACCATAAGCATGGGCAGGTGGTCCAACAGAAGGGCCAGGCGGCTGTTGCCCTAGAATAGAAGGTTGCGGATTCATCATGCCGGTGTTAGGGAGCGTGTAATCTCTACTGCGATCATTATTAACCTGCAATCAGCAAACCAGAGTTCTGATGGTTTAAGAATGTCAAAATAAATATCATAACCAAAATCTATATATAATCAGGTATCGTTTTTTCACTTATTGGAGGATTCTAGAACTGTAAAGCAAGTTGCTCAAGGTTAAAATATGCTATAGTGCAGCTTAAATTGGTTATAAAAGATATTAGTACCAACAAATTAGTTACCTTTATACTGAGATCGTTATGGCGTGAATATGAGATGTGAAGTTTGCAAAAACCTCCATCATATATACAGTGCCCTTCTAATGCTTCCTTGGCAACAACAGCTGTCTGAACATCTGCAATCCACAGAATCAAATAATTAATATTTTAAGCACCATCCGTAAAAATAACTCTATATTTCTTTAAGGGATCACAAGCCATATTCAGCTCAAGCTATGACTAACACTAAAGGAAGAGATGAAAAAAGTTAATAAATTTATTTGAATCGAGATTAATGCTCTAACGAAAATTTGGCCTCCTTATGAAACAGAAAGTAACTTATGGCAGAGTTAGGGCTGAACTGCCGAGAGATAATTAAATCTTTCCTAATTTGTCAAAATATCACAAGAGTTAACAGGAGGAGAACAAAATAGTGATGTTGACACTGAAAACCTGAAAGATTGTAACTCAAAATTAAGGAAAGGACTTTTATCTCAAGTTCAGGACAAACCAGCCATAAAAACAATCCGTATCCTTAATGCTGAAATACGACAACAGACTTTGAATGCATGGAGTAATAGCTTATTCATATTGGCTTTACAAGTACTAAATTATCCTGTGCTAACCAAAAGAGCCACCTCCCATACTTTCCAGCACAACAATACATGATCTCTTTCATAAAGCATAAAGAAAGTCATACCAGGATATTGAATCAAAGCCTGAAGTCCACCATTCTTATCGAACATTGCAATCTTCTGCACAGGTCCAAAAGTAGAAAAAACCTTGTACAAAATTGGAGAATAGAAAAATCATCAGTTATGTGAAGGGCATATGAAAACAGGATCGTTATAATCGTTCACTGACTGCAAATACCATGTGTAAAGCATCCAAGGTGACAGCATATTGCATGTTTTCAATTGACGCAAGAAGGACATTGCTCTCAGGTTCTAGTTTTTTCCCATCAAGACCCACAGTAAACTGCAAGAAAAAATAAGTAGCAATTAATCAACATTAAGACATCATAAAAACATTTAATCACAAACGCTAACACTAATACTAATACAAATAAAGAAAGCAGCAAAAGCGTAAAATTACATCCAAATATGGTCGGGATCATGTTCAAATGCCATCCCAAATCTATTTGCAATATGAGAAGGTATTGCAGGTAAGAGTTTTAACAGTTAAAGAAATAAAATTTCTTCTCCCATCACATAGTACAACGAGAACCAGTTATTGGATCGAAATGCAACTCCACGCCAGCGAGAGAAAGGACAAAAAGTCATTTCCCCCTTTGAATTGTAGGCCAAATGTTAAAATTTACACAAAATCTTCTGATTACCCAATTAGGATGGAAGTTTATTTTTGGGTCAGAAGATAACATCTGACAGATATTAAAAAAATTATTTTATAGTAATTGTGAAATTGCAAGTCACGGGTAAATTATATAGGATACCAATGCAACCATTTCTCATAAGCCAAGAACAGTAATTTGCAATCCAACTCCAAAAAATGATAAAGAACAGTAATTTGCAGTGCCTTACCAGACCACCTCCGTCTATAGCTGATGGTGCAACGGGAAGGTTTGGATTAGTGTAGTCTCTGAATAAATAAAATGCAATTCCAAAAATTAGAAAACAGATGGAGGAGAGGTTAAAAAAATATTGTTAAAAACAGCAACCCCCATTGAGATAGTCAAGGGGGAGCAGAAAGTGACAGAAAGGAATACCTGCTCCTGTGAGACTGGAATTTTACACTTAAATCCGTATGAGCAGAATATGTGATTCTAAGAGTACATGGTCCAATATGCTCAGGAAGCAGATACCTGATACAACAGCAAAAAGATATTAAAGGGAGAGACAAGTGAACTTGAAGCTAATGATAAAACAATATGACAAAAAAGGTTAAAAAAAGTTCTAAACCGAGGCAGATTAACATTCCTATAACAATTCAAACTGAAACAGCCTCTTGAATGAAAAATAATTTGTTCAACTAGCAAATAATAGATATTCCAAAATATAGATATTAATTAATTAAATGTGAACAAAAAGTGCTACTGGGACTAAAAAATTTTATTTGAAAGCATGTGCCAGAGCAATTTTCATAAATGGTATTCTCAATAATGTGAACCCACACTAAAGCTATATGCCCACGGTAGTTGGACTAAATACCATGTCAAACAATTAATACAACTGTCACCTAGGAATGTTTCTCCCATCCAGGGCCGTTTTTGCTGATGAGGCAGTTTCTGCATCAGAAAATTGCACTAATGCCTGAAAGGATAATGTTCAGAATGAGTGTATAGTTTAAGGCAATCGGTACCATATTAAAATTTAAAGATCAGCTTAAGAATACAAACCTGGAACCCAGCTGTCTTCTCAAATGTAGTAATCTTATGCACAAATCCAAAAGCAGAAAATACCTGCACCATCATTTTTTTTACAACTGTAAATGAGCATTCATGTTATGCAAGCTTACAGAATTCTTCTTGTAATTGAAAGAAAATCTTAAATCTTATCATATAAACACGCATAAGAAGCTGATTTCATTATCTACAGGAAAGCTCCAGAAACAAATCCTAACACTGAAATATAAGTTATCAATGACATCTCAGGGGCATCTTTAGAACTGTCAAAGGAAAGAGAATGAAGGCATCTTGGAATGCACCTATATTAAGTTCACATGCAACTAAAAATATTTTTAAATGAACCCCAAGAATTACTAAATTTCACTAGATAACAAGTGTGTTATCTGTCAGAATCAGAAAGAACTCAAATGTTCACCAGCAAAAAGGCTGATGGTCATTGGTCACCAAATGCAGAAAAAAGGTTTTTTTTTTTTTGATAACTTGTACCCCCCAACATTGCAAGGAACAATATTATTCTGACAAGGCTTGAGTTTCCATCTATAAATCAGGTGAAAATATAGAATTACCTTTAAGTAACAAGGAAAATAATTGGGGATGCAACTAAGAATTAAAGAAAAGAATGATACTATTTCATAACAAAATGCAGTGGTACCCAAAACTTGCACAATATGAAATGCAGCGACCTTACTTGTCCAAAAAAAAAAACTTCAAACAATAGTGACAACTGACTAAGATTACAACACAATTATAAAATAGGATTAAAATCAGAATGAAAAGTGGAGGGATGCAAAGGATAAAATATCCCAAAACTGTTTCAGTGGTAGGAATAGGAATTTGATGAGGAAGAGTAGGGATGAAAGAGGCAGTGTTAAGGAAAGGAGAAAGGAGACAAACACACATGTGCTCTTTCTCCCAATGCATTAGGCTGCCATCGCAGATATTCCTTTGACATGGGCCTGCTGATCCATTTACATTCATGTCAAATGATGCTTTCCAAAGAATGAAAATTGACAAACAACAGCCTGAATAAAGAACTGGCACAATTCCTCAGAAATATGGTTACCTCTTTTAAACATTTCAAGAAAGTCAACCATTTACTTACCAGGTGCAGAACATCAATGCTGACAAGACGTGCATCTGCACCTTCAATTGTAACCAACAACACATTGCCAGCAACATCAGCTGTTGTTTTGTTGTTGACTATTTCTTGCCTATTAGAATACTGCAAGTAAACCGTCTTCCCCCGCACTTGAGCAGGCTCCGATGACGAAGCATAGTAAGATATCATTGCAATAGCTTGGTTTAAATCTGCCTAAAAATTCCCAAAAAAATTAAAAAAAAAAAAGGCAGAAAACCACCCATCGTATCAAAGTAAAAGTTTATCTATAAGATAACAAAATCAGGGAAAACACTCACAAATTCTATAAAAGCTTGATTTCTATTAGCTCCAACATTGCACTTTGTGTTAACGACTTTACCAAAGGGCTTTCCAAGCTCAATCAATTCCTCCTCTGTGCACTCCCATGGCAAGTTTCTTAAGTGCAGCACCTTAGAAGGAGGTTGGGTGAGACGGAACTGAGGTTGACTAGATACAGATGCCATCTCGCACAACCCTAAGCTACTTGCAATGCAATTGTTTCTAAAACAACAAATAACAGATTCAAGCAGGTATCAGACAACCAAAAACTCCCATTAAACGAACATCAAAACCAGATATCGAGCTAATAACAGCATTCAATAGATGAATGTTGCATAAGCTAGGGCAAAAAAAAAGTTCGAATTGAATAAGATAAGAGGTGCAGTACCTGAGAGATTCAGATAGCAGATGCTCTGATTCGTGATGTCGATGAAATTAGGGTTGCAAGACGGAAGATTACAAAAATTAAAGGGAAAGAAAGTTGTATGGATTTCCTTCAAATCGCGGTTTCAGAATGAAATCTTTTGGCGCCGGAACGGCGAAATAAGCAACCTCCTGCTGGAAGTAGTAGAGCGAAACAACGAGCGAGAGGAAATCGCAGTGCCAATAAGTAATGGGATTGAGGTGGGAAGCTTAATCTAATTCTAGCATGAAATTGGGCTGCTAATTTAATGGGCCAAACTTATGATTCATTATTATTGGGCCAAACCATCTGTTTATTACAGGGAATATGCAAATCCGTTCCCAATAATTGACAAGAGTCAGTATTAAAAAGAAAAATGGTTCCATTAAATTTTAAAAATATTTTAGATCATTTTATTGAAAAAAAAAGGTTGCATAATAATAATAGTTGTATAACAACTGTATAATAATACAGTAGTTGTACAATACTTGTGCAATAAATTTAGACTTTTATAGGGATATTTATAAAAATCTTCTTGAGTTTTATTCTATTCTATAATTTTCTCTCTGTCTTTTTTTTAGTGGACAAAATTATCCCTAAGTTTTTAATCTATTAGACAAATATGCATTTCCGTCTATTTGTTCTGTTAAAATAACGGTACAAGAAACAAAATATAATTTTACGGGCATTTTTTAAAAAGATCAAGAAATGAAGGACTATTTTACATTTTTGTTCATCTTCATCGTTGTTCCAGCTGGCCACTTTCACCAATTTTGGTCAAAATCATCTCGACATAAGAATTCCAAATATACAATTATACCTAACTGAATCCCGGCCGTTTGGACGGAAAATCATAAAACATAATCGGGTGGTCGCCAGAAAACTCACCTTTCAAAATCGGTGACCAACTTATTCAAACTTTACATCAAAACGAAGCTTACAAGAGGATTCAGAATCTACTCTTAAACTGGACGGAAAATGGCCGAAATACGTCGGAAGTTGTTTGTGAACAGTAGTGGGAATAGTGCTGCCGTTCTTCCTGCCGCGCATACTGCTAACTCCATTGGAGTCTCGTCATCATGTCAACATCTCTATATTCGTCGGAGAGAGGGCTTCCGACTGGTGGAGTTCGTTGACTGGGCTGGCCGACAGTGGTAGTACTAGCAGCGTCGGCAGCCCCTCTCTCTCTCTCTCTCTGCCCCTCGTTTCTTTTCTTTTTGTTTTCAATTATGTTTTCTTTTCTTTTTTAATGCAAAATAGTCATTCATTTCTTGATCTAAAGGGCCCGTAAAATTATATTTTGATTATTTTATCGTTATTTTAACAGAAAAATAGACGGAAGAATATATTTGTCTAATAGATTAAAAATCGATGGATAAATATGTCCACTAAAAAAAGACAGGGAGAAAATTATAGAATAACGTAAAACTTATGGAGTATTTTTTTAAATATTCTTTTTTTTATGCTTGTACAAAAGCAGTACACAGTTATACAAAAAGTATAAAATAATTATACATGTCTTTTTTATTTGTGGCCTTTTTAGTTTAATAAATTAATTGTTTTTTTCGTAAAATAAATTAATCAAGTATATATTTTTCCTCTAAGTTATCATGTATTTTACTCTCTTTTTTTTTTTTTTACAATGAGACTCATTTTCTCATTATTTTAATTGCTGAGGCCATTTTTCTAAGATCCCCAATTTATTATGGGGCAATTTTAGTAAGGATTACGGTTAATTATTAATTAGTCCATGCACTTTTAAATATTATACAGTTTAGTCTCTATATTTTTGATATTATATTTTTTTCATCCCTATTTTTTTTTTTCTTGTTTGATTAATTAGTACTTTCAGAAACTAAAAGGTCCAATATTATAAAAAATAAAGAAGTAAATTATTGAATTTTTAAAATAAATGGACTAAAAATTTAATATTAATGAAAATTTCAACTTTTTAATCCCTCTATTTTCAAATATTAAATTGTTAAGTTCTTTACTTTTTGAGATATTTAATAATTTAGACTCTAAAAGGACTAAATAATCAAATAAAGAAAAATATAGGGACAAAAAAAATATAATATTGAAAAAATATAGACTAAATTGTCTAATATATCAAAATTTAGGGACTAATTTATAATTATTCCTAAGGATTATTTTAGTAAATAACATAATTTATAGTTCAGTTTTAAATAAATAACACATATGTTTAGTATTTTGGAATATATCACACATGTTTCATAACTAGGAAGAATATTTTGTCACTAAGAAAAAAAAAAATGCGGGAAACTACGAGAAAATATATTATTTTTTCAAATATTTTTATATTTTATTCATAGCAAAACAAAAGTTTTATTTTTCTAATTATATGTTATACTATTTTTGTAAAGACCAAACATATATATTATTTTATTAAAAAAATTAAGCGTCATACACGGTATATTCGCCCTCTTAATAATTAATATATAGAAAAGGGTCCTCCTACTATACGGTCGACCGCACATGCGTTAAAGTACTTTTGTAGATAAAGTTTAATAAGTCAATCCTTCAATTCGTAAAAAGTGCTTTTCTTTCAGATTTGAGCTTAGATTCAATGGTTTACATGATTTTCAAATTTGAGTTTTAGATTCCAAGCTGATGACCAAATTTGAAATATTTTTCAACTTGTGGAAGAGAAATATTGAACCAAGGAAAATACTTACTATCTCATAGTGAGCCATTTACTTTGCCAGAATATTCAATGCTATACGCATCTGATTCCAAATTGTTAAACGATTTAAAAATTCATTTTCCATTGCATATACCCATGAAAATCCCATTTTGCCATTCTCATACATAACAATAAAATGAAAATACACAAACGAGTAGGAGAAAGAATTATATCAATCATATAAAATCGTGTGTAGATAAGCAAAATCAAAGATGGCCATCTATACAAATATCAAAAAAATAAAACCACAAGACAACAAGTGATTATCTACTACTTAAGAAGCCTGACCAACAAGCACATCCTTGTAAGGAGTAGGAGCTGGAGCCTGCACAGTTTCCTCCATTACTCTTTTCCTTCTCCTATGTTCTTCTGCAAGAAGTGGCAAATCACCTTCCCTATCCATCCTTAAACGTTCTTGAGCTCCTCCTCGTAGTTTCTCCAATCGGAGTCCATCCATTTGTTGCATTTTGAACACTTTTACTACATTTGTTAATCCTCCAATTAACAATAATAAACTTCCAAATATCCCCATCCACACCAACGTTTTTCCCTGCAATTGGCATTTCGCAATGTTTCCTCTTCAATCCATTGTTGAAAAATAGCCTATTTAACTGTCTATTATAGATTACAACTTTTTAAGTATCTTTCAGTTTTAAACTTTTAGCATTAGGAAGAATAGCTTTTAGTTATTCAAATTCATGTTAGTAAAGCTTAACCTCTATAGTTTTTAGCTTTTAGTCTTTTATAAACCACTATTACAAACATCTATATGAGCCAGCTACTCAAACTCAAATAACCAATTTTGCCTGCCACAATCTACGCTATGCTACAAACATATAACATGTAATAGAGTTAAAAATTTCGGGTGTGAGACTCACTAGATATGATGATGTAAATATAATACACATATATAATTCAGATAATTCAAATGTTCAATTTTATTATTTATAAAAGGGTTGCTCCAAAACTTTATGAAAATAATGTATCATTGTCATTTTTAAACAGTCTGTAGTTCATAAAATAGTTAATGAAATAAAGAAATGAGAGAATTACCAGAAGTTGTAGGCCATGATGGTCCGACCCGGCTTGTTCTTGGATATTAAGAACAGAACCAACCAATATTAACAAACTCCCAATCAGGAAAGGAATCTGAACACTTCCTTGCAAAATTTGGACATGTCCATCAGCTTTCTCATAAATTTGACAAGAGTTATGGATTGATCCAAGAACCCATAAAACTGGTCCTGCCACAAGCATATTAAGAGCATGCTTTTCAAATTTGAAGTAACCATACCCTTTTTCTTCCTGCATCATAATACCCAATTTGATTCCAATTTATCAAATTTTTTTTCCCTTTATATTAAAATGTCAATGCAAAGGAAGAGTAAATTTTCATGACACAGTCATATATGTACCTGAAGAAACAGAAAAAATATACCCAAGAAAAAAAGAGCAGCACCCAACGCTTGAATCAAAGGAACTGCAAATTCAACAAGAGCCAGTTGCGTATCTAACCCCATTAAATGTAACCGGTAATCGAAGCCAGCAAGATGGGCAATGAGATCGTGGAGATTGACCACCATTATAATTGCAAATGCTATGAACATAAGAACCAAACCTGATCTTGGCTCCATTGAAAATTCTGCTGCGAAACCACTTATAAGTACAATTGTAGCAAAAACGTAAAGCCCTGCGTTTATATACTCTGCTCTGTTTCGACCTAGCCTTGGTCCGTACATTCTGCCCTCTCGTGCCGATGCTAGTTTCACCATTTTTGCCGAGTTTTGTTATTTGCCGTACAAAGATTATTACAATATTATTTTTCTTCCACGATCATAGAAGATCGGCGTTTGAGTTTTGTTTTTCCTTTTTTTTTCACCCAACTGGTGTTTTTGTTTTCGAGCTGGAGATGGGAATAGTGAGGAGATTTGCCAGATTGGGTCGTTGGCGACGTGGCCTTGTGCATGGAGTTCCCTTTTGAGTCTTGACTGCGGAATATATGACGCGTGGCTATCTGAAAACGCATACAGAAGGTTTGGCGTTCCCTGCATGTAACTTGTTGTTTGTCGTTTCGGGCTCTTTTTCTTTTTTTTCCCAGATTAGATGCACTCGTCGTTTTGCATTCTATTTTGCCCCCAAGTACCTTTGTTTTTTGGTGGGAGCTATAGGGTTGTAAATGAATTGATCAAACTCAACAATTTGATTTGGTTTATTTAGTTAAGGTTCGAGTTTGATTTGAAACTCAAACTTCAATTCAAGTTGGTTCGTTAAGCATTCGTCAAATTCACGAACATGTTCGCAAGCTCGATTCGCAAGCTCGATTCATACACTCGATTCAAAATGAAGTTTAAAATTATATAAGATCGAGTTCGGTTTGAGATAAACTTGGAAACGTTTAATTTTATATATGTTATTTAATTATTTATGTAAAACAACATAATTTTATTATAAGTTTATTAAATAGTTCGCAAATAATTTATTAAAATTGTTTGCAAACTTCTCAATGATATTGTTCACAAATATGTTCACCAGCTTTGTAGTTCAGCTTATTTAAAATTTAACTCGAATTGAATCAAACATTTTCTAATCTTAGCCATAAATATATCACAGGTTGATTACGGCCCTTGTAGTGGAGCTATGACTACGTTTCTAGAACCAATAGACGGGTAGTATTATACTACTTCCGTTTTTGGTAATTCTTTACATTGAAATCAACATAATTATATTCAAGTTTGGTGTTGATAGTTTGATGAGTTGAATTAGGTAGATTAAAGTATTTTTAAATTAGTTATAAAGTATGATTACTGTATTTAAGTTATATATAAATAATACTTTAATCTACCTAACCCAATCCATCAAACTATCAACACCAAACTTGAATCTAATCATGTGGATTTCAATATAAAGAATTAACAAAAACGGATGTTGTATTATATTCTGTAATTTTGTTGGTGTCGTTTTGAACTTATGCGTTCGTCGTTGGGCTTGCCTTGCCAGCGAATGAAATGGCAGTTGCGATATTAGAATAAACGCTGCGTTTCACTCTTATCCATACATCCGCTTGCTTCTCCCATGTAAAGTCCCCTGAATGTTGGCGAAATCGTTTCCTGTGAAATGGAAGCACAATCGACGGAAGTTCCTGACTCGCTGCTTATGCGATGGCCAAATCGAAGCTCCAGGAGGCAGCGACTCTCGTATTGTTTCTACCAACATTGCCATAGCTCATCACGTAGGAAAAGGCCGAGTAGATCTTGCGCGATACCTGTTCGATCAAATGCCTAAACGAACTCCTGTTTCTTGGAACACCATGATGTCCGGTTACTCTAAGTGGGGACAATATAACGAGTCACTTTCTCTACTGTCTTTGATGCATCATTCAAACGCCAAGCTCAATGAGTCAACTTTCTCTGTTATATTAAGCGGCTGTGCTCGTCTGCAATTATCCGTCGTCGGAGAGCAGATTCATTCTCTTATTCTGAAATCGGGGTGCGAGAGTTTCGAGCTTGTAGGAAGTGCCTTAGTGTATTTTTATGCAAATTGTTCAAAAATTGAAGATGCAAGGCGGGTTTTTGAGGAGCTGTGCGATAGGAATGAAATTGTGTGGAGTTCGATGGTGGTGGGTTACGTGCGGTGCGGGCTACTTAGTGATGCCCATGACGTGTTTATTAAAATGCCTACAAAAGAAGTTGTTTCATGGACTACGTTAGTTTCAGGATATGCAAAGAGCGATAATCATTGTGAAAAAGCTTTGGCCTTGTTTCAATGGATGAGAAAGAGTGGTGAGGTGGAGCCTAATGAGTTTACATTGGATTGTGTTATGAGAGTTTGCGGAAAGCTAGGTGCTCTGAACCAAGGACTGGTTGTTCATGGGATTTTGATAAAATGTGGGTTTGAATTTGATCAGTCAATTGGTGGCGCCTTAATTCAATTTTATTGTGGTTGTGAAGCTATTGATGAAGCTAAGAGAATTTATGATGGGATAATTAACCCATGTTCAAGCGTTTCTTGTTCTCTTATTGATGGGTGTATATCAGCGGGAAGGATTCAAGATGCAGAGCTGGCTTTTAACAATTTGACTCAAAAGAGTCCAGAATTATATAATTTGATGGTCAAATGCTATGCAGTGAGTGCCCGAGTTGAGGATTCAAAGAGATTGTTTGAGAAGATGCCTAAAAAAACTATTGTTTCTTCGAATACTATGATTTCTGTGTACTCTCGTTGTGGTCAAATTGATGAGGCTTTGATGCTCTTTGAAAAAACAAAAGAGGAGAGAAACCCTGTGACTTGGAATTCAATGTTGTCAGGTTATATTCAAAATGAGCAGCATGAAGATGCTTTGAAACTGTATGTGACAATGCGACGAATTTTAATACCCTATACCAGATCAACATTCTCTGTTTTATTTCGTGCATGTTCATGCATTGGATCACTTCAACAAGGGCAAATGCTTCATGGAAATTTAATTAAAACACCCTTTGAATCGAATGTTTATGTTGGAACTTCACTTGTAGATATGTATTCAAAATGTGGAAGTATTTTGGATGCGCAAAAATCATTCTCAACTATCCCTTCACCAAATGTGGCAGCATGGACAGCTCTCATAAACGGATATGCCCATCATGGACTTGGCTCTGAGGCAATTTCACTCTTTGAGCATATGCTAGAAGAGAGAGTCGTTCCTAATGGAGCTACTTTTGTTGGCATTCTGACAGCTTGCGGTCGTACTGGTCAAGTTAATGAAGGACTGGGATTTTTCCATTCAATGAATGAAGTCTTTGGGGTCATTCCGACTTTAGAACATTATGCATGTGTTGTGGATCTTCTCGGTAGATCAGGGCGTTTACTGGAAGCGGAGGAGTTCATTCAAGCAATGCCAATAGAAGCAGATGCAGTTATTTGGGCAGCTTTGCTCAGTGCTTGTTGGTTTTGGATGGACATGGAAGTGGGAGAAAGGGTGGCTGAGCGAATGTTCCAATTACATCCGAAGCCAACATCAGCTTATATCCTTTTGTCCAACATTTATGCAGTTTTGGGAAAATGGAGGAAGAAGATAATGGTGAGAAACAGTTTAAAGAACTTGGAAGTGAAAAAGAATCCAGGTTGTAGTTGGATAGAGCTCGATAACCAATTACACGTATTCTCTGTAGAAAACAGAGCTCATACACATGGTAATGTAATTTATTCTACTTTAGAACATCTAAATGCAAATTTAATCTCTACTGTTCAATTTAACAGTGAACCTTTGTCAATAACAGAGAATTATTTGAATGCAACATCTGATTTTTGACCAAGCTTTGTTATACTGTTCTGTTTCATAGTATTCAATTTATGAATTTATTGTCTAAAGCTCATTTCTTCGTTCAAAGTGACATAAAAAGTCTCTATGCATCAATCAAGACTTTCATTTTCATCTGTCTTCATATCTTGATCAGAATATGGTGTTAGATATATGATATATCACATCACAGCAAAAGATGTTCCACTGTAGGAATCATTTTCAGAATCTTTTTTTAAGGGCTCTTTTCGAGTTTTCAGAGTATAATCAAATTGGAACATATTCAATTTGTTCTCTAAATTGTCGGGCTTTATATCTCAGGTTCTTGGATTTTAGATCAGAACACATGGTCTCTACTTAACCAGAGCATTATATTTATATTCTTCCAAATTCTTGCCATCAACCACAGATTTCTTTCATAGATTTCATGGCTGTGATTGGTTAAGCTTTTGAAAAAAGACAGTAGAGTCGCACTTGTCCGGACAGAATGTATACTTGGAACTTATACTTTGTCAAAGCAACGCTAATTTTTCGTTCTAATCAAGCCAAGCTGTGTCCATTTATTGTTGCTTGGCATTGTGCTGGTTACTGTTGCTTTGAATTGATATTTAACTGTTGGATTCAGCCACTTCCTCTTTTACTGTTGTTGAATATCTAGTTGGCGCCTCCCCTTTCTTGGCATATTTTTTTTTTTTTTTTTTTGGGGAATAATATAATTTTCACAATGGTTAAAAATACAGTTGATTTTATATAGCTCTTTTTTTTTTTTTCCTCTTTTACGATTATTTCACCATTGGCATTAGCAAGTTAAGTTTTATAGTCCAAAAGGACTTAATTTTTTTGGTTTTCAGGTCTTTATATATTTAAAAAACTGGCCAATTCATAGCAAAAATTTTTCTTGCCAGAAACAAATTCATGATTATGTACTGCAGAGGGGAAGCACAATTTAAAGTTAGATAAAAATTTCAGGATATTGGTTAAAATAAATGATATTTCTAATACATATAACAAAATTTAGAGTTGGTAAAAGGAAATTGAATTTCATTAAGATGCTGATTAATTAAGGACATTTTCTAATAGTAATTAAGTAGTAACACGCTTCATATAACATTAAATTCAAAAACTGCAAGTTAAAAATTTCATCACAAGCAACTTCAGCTTCTGCCATATGGGATTCTTTGATATGATCACTAGCAACCCTGCAAGGGAAAAAAGCCAATATCTTATTAAATATATTTGTCATTTTTTTTTAATAAATGGAGAAATTACATACGATACGAACCGTTTACTGGATAATATTTGATCAACTCTTAATTCCATTAGTATTATCACTAATCATAAGCTGTAATTGCTTGGTTTTGTGTTCATTACTCTTCTCTAAATCCCATTGTTTTGGCTGTTCTTTTACATCTGTTTTTCTGTACACGAAGTACACTACTAGTTGGATGATTCCAAATGGGACACCAACGAAATTGGGGGACTGAAAAATTCCAAAAAAAAAAATTAAAAAAAAAAAATAGTAATCATCATTTATTAGAAAAGGGGACAAAAACTAATTTTTTTTTAAAGAAAGCAAAAATAATATAAAATATATACATACCGCAATTAAGATATCATGGCTGAGAAGTCCGTAAGCCAACCAAAGAGCACTAGACACAAATGAGAAAAATGACAAGTAGAAAGGCATGAATTCTACACTCTTTGTTTGTATTACTTGCTTCTGCAAACAACGAAAAAAATTGACCTCTCTAGAGTTAATAAAGCAACACGTAGTGAAAAAATTAATAATTAATTAAGTTAATTATCAAAATTAATTGGACATATATGCATATGATGGATGTTGAATAGACAAGCAACATTAGTTAATTATAAAGTTAATCAATAGTAGTTTTTATGTAATTAAGGAGACATTAGTTACTTCCTTTTTGTAAAGATATAGATTTTGGTGGGGAAAACTCACAAAAAAGTGGAGCTTTTTTTTCAGGGCTCATCAGACCAAATTTTTGAGTTCATTCGTGCACTAATAAAATACTACTACTGAAGCATTAATAAATAAGTTCATTATTAATTGGTGTTTTTAATGGAAAAAAAAAACATAAACAAAAAAAAAAAAAAGGGGAGGGGCTGCTATAAGGTCGGAGCATATGCCGACGTTTTTCTATTTTCTTTTTTAATTTTTTTAAAAAATAAAATTATAAATTATTTATATTTAATCTCGAGATCAATTTTAGAGGACCACAGTTTACAGATTTGATTCTGTTGTAAAAATATAACATAAAATAAGTAAGAATCGTTAAAACTGTTAAATTCAATGGTTTTATTTATTTTGTGATATTTTTAAAATAGGGTTAAATCTGTAAACTGCAATTTGATCTCGAGACTAAATTTATAATTTTATTTTTTAAAAAAAATAAAAAAGATACAAGAGCATCCCAAAAAAAATTATGTTTAATGCTATAATTTCATAACTATACTCCGTAAATAAGTAATGAATGGTTTGATTGATTGATTTTTTTTTTCAATAGTTGAATACAAGCAAAGAACATGGAAGGATTTTCCTTTATATAAAAGAAAATGGTTGTCATTTTCAAAAAAAAAAAAAAGAAAATGGTTGGGAAGTAGGTTATTCACACTCTTTGTATTTCCAAACGGTTAGGGAATATCAACTTTATTTTTTTTTTTGTTAAGACAAAAATAAATCAATGCATCCAATATATATATTTTTTTTGAAATATATGACGTACCACAGCAACAAGTGGAGCAGCATACATTCCAACAGAACCCACCAATCCAGCACTTCCGATGAACATCTTGCGATGGTGATGATCATGGAACACAAAAGCTGATAAAGCTGCCATAGTTGAGAAAAATACCAGCACAGTTATCATTGTAGCCGCAACTTTTATCTGCAAATCGATGTCATTAATTATGTTTTTACATTGCTTAATAAAAATAATCATAATTAGATGAAAAACAGTATATAAACTGCTTACTTTTCCTCTTCTGTCAGAAAAATGAAAATATACGCAAATGAAAGAAAATTCAAGAAAAATGCCAAGTCCATTGATGGTGATAAGAGGAAAGTTTTCCCATCTGTAGCTTACAACAGGCATTCCATACCAACTGTACAGAAGACAGTTTAATAATGTAACAATGTATGGAATACATGAAAAATCTTCTGTGCTTCTTTTCCTAATCACCCTTGTGAAAGTTAATCTGCAAAATTATTATTATGTTTAATTAACTAAAAACTCAATTAAATGTTTAACAATAATAATAATAGCTAATTTATATGAATATTACATGGGTGCAGCATACAGTAACAAAGAAGCTGCATTGCCTGCAAAAAAATAAAGAAGACTTGATATTATTATATATAATTAAGCAAGAAATTAATTGGAAAATAATGATCATTAATTATAATTACCCATTACTCCAAACGCCAAACGGAGCCTTTCTCCCATATCTGTTTTTTTTTTCTCTGGTAGATATTTGTGGGGAGAAAATGGTCCCAAGAATGGAGAGTTTAGCTCTAGTTTTGTAAAGAGAGTAAGAGATTGACTTGGGTGCAAAGTATTGGCTGCTTCAGGGGATTTATATACTACAACAGTAGGGGCTGCTACGTGTACCTATTATTATTATTTTTTTAAATTTTCTTTTAAAGAATCATTGAAAGGGAAATGTCAAGGTTCTTGTAAAAATGGACTTACGACAAAAAAAATATATTTATTAAAATAATACTAAATCCTCTAAAAATTATACCAAGATTCTATTCGTAAGGTATAGCTCTCCCGTTTGAATAATCTGGTGCTAATATGTGTATTCAGCAGAAATTAAACTTATACCTATACATTTATAATTTTCGTAAAATGTAGAATCACTAATTAAACACCCCTTTATTGTCTTTTGAATGTATTTTTAAGTAATACTATCATAGGTTGTACTCCGTAAAAATTAACTGCTTAAGTAGTTGTTAGATGTTTGTAATAACTATTTATAAAACACTAAAAGCTAGATCGATTAGCATTTGATAAAACGTTATTTAAACAACTAAAAGTTATATCAAAAATTATTTTACTGAAAGCTATACAAAATAGCTTTTAATCATAATATTAAAAACTATTTTAAAAATTATTGAAGAACACAGTTAGTATAATTTTTTTGGTTAAAATAAAGACGAAAAAGCATTTCTCACTTGATTATATATTAGTGTAGATTCTTAAAATTTAAAATTTAGTCCATGTAAATTGTCTAAAACTCATGCATCCAAAAATTATTTTATAATTGCAAGTGCTACTTTATGAAACTTGTGGATGAAAATCAGCTAGCTATAGTTCTTAAGATATTAGAATTTTAATTTTTGAGTTCACCAATTCCTTAAAAGCCAAATAGAATTGAAAACTAGGGTTGCTTTATAACAATAAGATTAGAGAGAAACAGCTAGCAATAGCAAAAAAATAAAATAAATAGGCATACTTGTAAGTGGGATATGGCACATCAATTCCACTTTACACTTAATATAGACGTACGAAATCAAAGTGATATTTGGCTACTCATTCACTTTTTTTACTAAAAATATAAATTAGGGATTTCATTTGTGAGGTAGAAGTAATAAATTGGTGCCATTTAAAGAAACATTTCTTCACTTGCTTACTGTTTCCACAGATATCATAAACAAAGTGCCAATCATCCATCAACTTGAACTAGATGCGGTTTAGTTAATATTTTCACTTGCCTTAAAAATTAAAAGTTATGAGTTCGATTTCTCCAAATCACATTTTGTCGCTTTATGATGCGGAAGCGAACTGAACGCCATATTATATAATCCACAAGGAGGACCACCTCCCACTGTGGAGTTTACAGTGGTTATTCGACCCATAAGACCTCTTTTTATAATTTAAGGGAAAAGTAATAATCATGTGTGCATGCTTATTAATTAATTAATCTAATAAAAGTTAATATTATTTCCTACTCTTTGGGATATATATAATTATTTTTGCTTGATGGTTACAGCCATGATGAAACTGATTTATATAATTGTTAGCTAAGATTTTGATTTAGGTCACCTTCGTTAGCTGTAATGTAATCAGATCAATTTATTTTTAGTATATCAAACCAATTTTTTTGATTCATACTTCTTGTACTTCCACGAAGGGTTTCGTAGTTAGGAAATTTTTTTTTTTTTTTAAGAAATAGGAAATAGTATTTGGTTTTAGTGCATGAATTTTCTTTCAACAGTCAAAATTATTTTTATTTTATTAATTTTTAGTGCATGAATAATATTTTGAATTAGCTAACTCCCAATTGTTAGAACATAAAAATCAAACCCCGTTTTTTTAGAAAAAAAAAGATATATAATTTGGTTGACAGAATGAATGTATATTAGAATCCGTAACGTCTGAAAATGAATTAAAATACACTTATTCGGATTTAAACTTACTAATATTAAAAGGCTAATTTGAACCGATTTTAACTTTATTAGATTGTAGGTACCTTTATAAATTTTGGTTGCATGGTGTTTATTTGAATTTTTAAGACATATCGAATTAAAGTGTATATGCATATATCATGATTTTTTTTTTCTTGTGTACAAAATTTTGTATGTAGTCACAACTCACAACTTGAAGAAGTATATATTATTTTGACCTAAACAAGAAGATAACTTGAAGAATAACTCAGATAATTTACTAAAAATATCTGAAGTAGTTAAACGTAAATTAAAGAATATATATTTTTCTTGCATAAGAAAGGAAAAAAAAGTATTAATTCTTCAAGTGGCTCATTTAATATCTACTCATTTAAGTAACCAAATACTACGTACCATTGGCTAAAAGATTCTATTAGCTTTTGTGCATAAGTTCTTTTTGGTTAAGATAAAATTCAATATCTACCAATAACAAATTAACAATGAATATGTTTTATTTTTCCTTTTTTTTTTGAAAAAAAAATATTTTAGTTTGCTCATATAAAAATTGAATATTATTTTTTTTTCAAAATATGCAGACAGCTTCTTCTTGACTGGAATAATAATATGGAGAAGAAAATTGAAGGGTTTTATTCCTTTTTATTGATTTTTTTTTTTTTTTTTGCAGACATGGTTCGTAGAACATTGTAGCAATTTGTTGCTTGGAATCAATTTTCAATCTATATTCTTCATGAATGCTGTTTTAGTGGTGTGCTTTGAAGATATTGAAAGATCAATTGAAAATTTTATTCCAAATCCATCCTTAATTCTAATAACATTATGTGGTTCTAACAAAAAAATATACATATAAAAATATGTGGTTGGTGTTTATGCTTTTTCTAAAACAAAATTCAATATTTTGACTCAACTTACCATTAAATTAATAATATTAATTATATGTTAATAATATTAATTTCTAGTAAATTGGAAAAAAATGAATTTGTTATGGTCATGATCTCCTCTCAACTTCTAAACATCCTTCTGGTTGTTTTTGATAGAGTGAGCATTCGATCAGAACAGTTAATTTTTGAAAAAATATTGATTGAATTACAAAATATGAAAATTTTTTTCCTCTACTTGAATTATCCGAATTTACCATTTACTCGATTAACCGATTTAATTGAATTAAAAAATAAATTTTGAATTAACTGATTAGCCGAACCGAATTATCCAATCTATCCGAATTATTCGGATAACCCGAATTATTTGCTAACTCCTCAGAGAGAGAATTAGAGAAATTAGAATTATACGTTTCATGTCAAAACGGAAGAGTTTTATATTTCGGGTTGCGGCCAAAATTTGTTTTACCCAAATTTAACCGAATTACTTGAAATTTTTACAACTCTTGACTGAATTATCCGTTTAACATTTTCTACCCGAACCGAGTTAATCGATCTATCCAAATTATTTGTTGACTCCTAGGCTTCCATATTTATTCTTTTATTTGCTTCATCTACTCTGAAAAAAGAAAAATTCTATATACCTCTCTTTAATTGGGGTTCTGATGCTTAGTTTTAAGTAAATTTTATTCTAAAAATGCAATCCCACAAGTATTTTTTTTCAATAAATAATAATTATAATGTTATATATATTCCTATAATATGTAAAAAGAATTATGTTCCACCTACACTAAAAAAAAACCACGTTAATGAACATATATTCCTAAGTAATATACACTAAGAATAAATATTTGATGGATCTGATTTCCATTTTTTATATTATGTAAGAGCACATACGTAGTGGATGAATATATCATGTTTACTTAATCATACGCATCAACAAATTTGCCCGAGTAAATTTACAAGTAATTTTATAAATAAAGACTTTATTTATTATAGAAGTGCATAATTTTTTTTTACATAATAAATTACTGTTATATTATCTCCGTCTTAGAATAAGGGTCTCAAATCTCAATCGATATTTATTTTTCCCAAAATAACTACCGGAGTAGAAAATTGTTCATGTACTTAATAGTACTAATATTTAATCAAAAGTATATTAATCTTTTACCTATTAAAATTTATTGTTCTAACGTATTGAATATTTTTTTAAATAGTACAGAAAATATGAACGAGATATTTATTTTAAGATGGATGGAATAATGGAATATTAATTAAAATGTCCCTTACAAAAATCTAAAAATTGCTGATGTGCGACAGGAAATGGAAAGTTGGCACGTAAAATCAATATGAGCTATATATATGTGTATCTATAACCATATGCTTCACATGCATTGCTTGTGAATATCAAGCATAATTAGTCGTTATCCATTATTCCCATCTCTTTTGATCGGATCATCACTCCAATAAAATAAATAAATGAGACAAAATAATTTTTAAATAAAATAAAAATATTAAAAAATATAAATTAAAAAAATAAACAACAAAACTTATTTTTTTTTTTCTTCTAAAAAGAATATTACCTTATCAATTTCATAAATAATATTGTTGACATTATTATTCAAGGATTTTTATTGTCTTCACATTGAAAAGCTAATAATAGTAAGTGTATATTTGCAATTTGACCAATAGATCCGGATTTTTTAAAAAAAAGATTGTTATGCTTATTTTCTAAAAATTTTAAGATTGAAAACCCCTAAATCAAACGTAATTATAAGAGTGAAATAAAAGGTCACAAAAAATCAATTGGAAGTATTTACCTCTTTTTTTTTTCCATTTAAAACTCATTTTTTAAGGAAATTTAATACCTCATTTTAACCACAATATTTTCCAATATTGTTAATGTTTGAAGTCCATAACAAGTGATAAATTCCTAGTGAACTTTAAAAAAAAAAAAATTGAAAGGAGTTTAATTATCGCTTTTGTAATCTTATATATATATATATACTCGTTTTAAAAATTATTTGAAAAGCTTTTCTTTATTTATTTTAAAATTATTTATTTAACAAAAAAATTAATTTTTTTTTCAATATAAAGAGATCACTAATAGACCAGATCACATTGTGAGTATACAGCCGCGGTAGACCTACCCTATGCACTAAATAGATGCTAACAAAATAGTTAACATGAATTGAACTCCACAACTCCACATTTTACAACTTTGGTAATAAATAGGATGATTATTAGGTCAACCTTAGATTGAAAAAAAATTTTTAAAATTTTAGTGTCGGTCAAAACAACAGTAAGAATATGCATATGTATGTAGGATTAAACTATATATAATACCCCTTGGTTTAAAAAGAAAAGAGAAAAAAAGGATTTTCAAATTAAAAGCAACGAAGTGATTGGCGAGAAACCCACTTGATAGGACCATTTATGCAAATTGGAGAAGCATCATTTGTCAAATTAATGAAAGATTATGGGAGACAAAAGAAAAAACACATTATTAGTAGCTTTTCAAGGTGTAATGTGATGTATTAGAAGCATTATTGACGGTGGTGATCTTCTAATATATAGTTTGAATTATATTTACTATCAAACAGTGTTAATTGAATTGTGGGTTAGGTGCTAGCTTTGATTGTACTTAAATAATTTATTTTTTTTCATAATGTGGAAACCACATGAAAAGGGTTCCTCACTTTCTTGGGTATGCAGAATTTGCTTATGGATTGGTATAACACAATATAAATAGTATATTGATCTCCTTTTCAGTAGCATTTCTTAAATTATTTTTGTGGTCGAGTGTGTTCAAAATTGAGATCTCCACTCTTTTGGGTAAGATTGTAAATCAACTGAACTCACTTCAATAAAAATTTATTTGAAACTCACTCAACAAATAAATGAGTTGAGTTTTTGTTAGACTCATAATGAGTTTGGGAACCTAGTTTATCAAGTTTGCTTCCAAGTTAAATAATTGAGTCTGAGTTTGAATTTGATATGTTAAAATTTGTTAAACCATCAAACACAACTATTTCTAAATGACTGGATTTTAAATGTACAGTTCTACTTTTATGAATACTCACGAGTTTTGTAATACTCTTTACTCTTAACAAAACGTGACAAGTTAAATAAACAATAGTGTTTTAATTTATTGAGTCTGAGTTTGAATTCAATATGTTAAAATTTGTTAATCCGAGCTCAAACACAACTATTTCTAAATGAGTGGAGTTTAAACTCAGCTAGTTTACAGTCGTTCTACTTTTATGAATACTCATGCGTTTTGTAATGCTCTTTACTCCTAACCAAACATGTGTAAGTATGTAACGTGTGTAAGTGTGTGTGTGTGTATATATAGGGCGGAGCAAAAGTTTTGGAGGCCATGTTTATTTTTTAAATTATTTTCGAAAACGGAGCCCTTCATTCACAATTTAAAAGAGAAATTTTTTTTCAAATAAATTATAGCGTGTTGCGTGCAACAAATAAATTATTCTCAAAAAACATTAATGCATATCGAACCCCGTGACTTCATGTTTTGAGGTCAAAACTGTCTACCAGCTGCTTTATCTTAAAACAATTAATGTAATATGTGTCATTTAATATTTAAAACTCACTATTTTTTGGGGCCTTGTGCGGTCAGGCACGTTGAACAGGCTTAGCAGTTAAAGGCCTTCAAAAATTAAGGGCCTAACAGTTAAAAATTCCCTCTTTAAAAAAAAAACCTGAAATCAAGCATACTGAACAACTTCCCATCACCCACACTTAACAAAAAAAATCTTGAAATCATAACTACTCTTCTCAATTAACTCTCCACCACCAATTTCATAGCAAGATTATACCCCATTATCCTCAAAATTCTCTGCAAAAATTTCTCCAGTTCCTAACTGAAAAAATTACCATTCAATAAATCTTAGTAATGGAGATGATTAATTCCTTCTATAAATCTATGAAATTTTCCTTTTCATCAAACTAAAAATCTCAATTCGATCAAGTTCTTATTAGATTTTCCCCTCTCTTTAAAATTTTTTGGTGAATTGAAGAAGAGATTGAGCAGGTTCGTTGGTCATCCTCAAGCGAAATTCGAAAGGTAATTCTACTTTTTTTTATTATTAATATTCTTATTTTTTTATATATTTCTATTTTTCAGGGGTCTCATTTGTAATCTCGGCCAAGGACCCCGAAATTTAACGAGACAGGACTGATTGTAATGGCTAGACATAGGATAAGATATAGAAAATGTCACTAACCCTTATCCATGCTCTAATGTCTACGTGTAACATATGCCACATCCACCACCACTCCACCTTATGAACTTTGCTCGAATAGTTAGTAGAGAAGTGGAGATATGTTTTGCCATAAATTCCAAATTTAAATCCCCTAATTTTCATTATTTTTCTTCGTTCACGCCTAATCATCATATTATAGATTTGCTCTCTTTATTTCTCCAATAATATAAAAAATATTATCATTCTAATGAGTGTTCATTAAAACCTTTGGCTGGATCTGATGAATCAATTAAAAACAAGAATAAAAAGGCAGTCCGTTGAAGGTTGAATACGTTGAAAAAATTTTGCACTTTGATTTGAGCCCACGCACGTAGAAAAATAACTGAAAATACCTGGAGCTGACTAGGATCTCATCATTATTTTTTTCTCATCATTATTTTTAAGTTACAATGTACCAAACTTATATCCTCTGGTTTCAGAAGTTTGTTTTATCATACGATCACCAAAGATTCGAGTGATATGCAAACGTTGGTCTTTCATGTAGTCCGTACACCCCACGTTTCCTTGCTCCTATTTTATTACAAGCTCCGTCCTAAAATTAACTAAATTCTTACTTACATTAAACTTTTTTTAAAGAAGTTAATTCAATTAGTTTAATTATAAATTTTTTTCTTTTTTTTCTTTGTAGTACATCTTTCAAAATTTTAACTTGTGTTAACGTTCCATTGCCATTGGTCACTTGTTACTTAGAAATTTAATAAGAGTAAAGCTTTCTGTTCTTCGGGTTGGCAATCGGGTCGGGTTCGCATTCGGATCAAGTATAATCGGGTTAACTATCCCCAATCCTAACATGATATGTTTAGATAAAAATCCTAACTTGATTTGCTTAGGTTCGGGAATTTGACCAGTTTAACTTGATTTTTAATTGTTTGCTTTTGTAATCGAGTTAGACAAGTTATTTTTGGTTTAGACATGTCATTTTCAGATTATACAAGTTATTTTTTCAGGTTAGACAGGTCAATTATAATCGGGTTAGACAGGTTATTTTCAGGTCATTTTCGATGTAGGATTGCAATCGGGTTAGACATGTCATTTTCGGTTTGAAATTTTCAATCTTAATCTAACCCATTCAATTTCAGGTCATGTTCGAGTTGACCTATTTAAATAAATGAGTCGAAAATCTCAACCTTAACCTGCTATTTTCAAGTTGGGTTCGTGTTGAATTATCGAGTCGGGTTAGCTTTTGCCAGGCTTAGTGGTTCTGTTCTTTTTTTCACTTGGACTCTCATCTAGTTGTATTTGCTATTAATGGGTACTAAACGATAGCCTTCTTTATTATTTGTTTGGTAATTACAAAATATATAAAAGTTGAAGAAATGATGACGATGTTTCACAATTACAAGATAGTCTTGCTCATTTCAATTTAGATGAAAGATGATTAAAATGTTCTTAAAGGTATAAGATACTTTAGAATATTTAGAGCCTATTTACAGTTGGTTTTCAACCATGAAATAACTTTTATTTTTATAATATTCATTATAATTATAATTTCATTCATACTTCAATAGTTATACAGTGATAAACATAATAGCACAAGAGATTATAATATTAAAGAAAATGAGTTAAATATTATGAGAGAAGAAACAAAGACAAGTTCAAGAAAAAGAGTAACCATAGACAGATGAAATTTTGGAATTAACTTATATCTAACAAAGATGATGATAAGAGATCATGAATGATATATGTAAAATATTTTTATTCATCTATATACGTAATAATTTTATACTTTATATTGTCATCCATACATATTCTTGAAAATTTGTTATTAAATTTATTTTAAACTTCACACAAATATTATTAGGTCTAAATATGGTTAAATAAAAAAAAAATCTAATATACCAATTATATTAAAATAAATTTATAAAATTAACCTGCGCATATTCTATGGGAGCAAATATAAAATTCATATTGAAAAATAAAATTATACAAATAATTTAAAATTTTTGAAATAAGCACTTTAGATATTTAAATTTTAGCGTGCAAGTTTTTAAGAAAATTATGTATATTTATACATGAGTGGAAGTCCACCAAAATGAGAATTTAAGTTAAAATTCATTATATGTAACGTGTAGAAACTGAACTTTTTTTTTGAATTCTATTGTATAAGCGGTTTTATAAGCACATTAATTAAAAGTTGTTAAATTTTGAATCTAAAACTATAAAAAATTGATGATATAATATAATCAATTAATTAATTACGATAAACTAAAAGATGTATGATGATTAACATACTCTTTACATATTAACGCATCATTTTCAAAAATAAAATTGAGAAATAAATATTGAGATATTGGATGTGAGACCAAAAATTTATACTTATGTTTTATTTTATTTTATAAATTTTAAATTAATATATTCAAGTTATTAATCTTTTCATTTTTTTGATAAAATAATCTTAGTCTAATTATAAGTTTAATATATTTAATGGTAATAAAAATCTATGATAAAATTTTTTCAAATGAGATATATGATGAATTATTATTATTATTATTATTATAAGTTTGCTATATTTATAATAAATAAATTTTATTATCTGTATTTTTTTTACAATGCATTAAAAATTAATAATATTATTATTTTTAAAATATTATAGTTAAAAATTAATACTTAAAGTATTATATATATATAAAAGTGTATTTCTAATTATTTCCACTTGTAGAATGTTTCTAGATGAAATTCCTCACATCTTTGATTGTTTTGTCAAGAGATCAACGAATTAAGTAGATGATGGTCAGCGGCGGAGCTATATAATAAAAGTGGGGTTAAGTTATTAATAGATATTATATTTGACCTCATATTTATTAGTGTTTGACATTACTAAAATTTGTAAGGGACAAGTTATTAACAATTTGACCCACTTAAATTGCGTTTGGCTTTGCCACTAATCTGTATCTGTCCCACCAGATTTTATTAGTGTTGGGTTAGGTGTTGTTTCTTAATAAAATTTGATATTATTTCTTAAGGGAGACTAAAAAAAAAACAAAAGCTTGTAGAAAATGGCAGTGGCACAACTAATAATAGGAATCCTTATACACATTTTGCAGAAATCAACTTAAAGGGAGGTAGCAAAACTGAATGTATTTAATTTGTTTTATCCATTTTAAGAGGTTGACATTTCATCCAAAAACTATATTGTCAAGTAGTGGAATGGTTATTTATGGGCAAACATATTTCTCAGAAGCTTCATTTATTAGTGGAGAAGAATAATATAGGATTTTTTTGCGCAAAACCATGGGCTGTAAATTGCTAAAGAAACCTCAAGACCACCATTAGGAAAAGAATTTGGCTGTCAATTTTCCATTGTATCAAAGATTCAAATGACTTGTAGCTGACTAGGATCTCATAAGTTAATTATAGTATGGATAGTGTTGACCAATCTTTATTAATTTTGAAATCTAATAATTAACATGTAGTTTTAAATTTTATGTAAATAATTATAAATTAAAAATAATTTTTTTATGTTTATATTTTAATAAATTTTGGGTTAAGTCTAGCAGAATCCTTAGCACTTTGGAACTTGCTAAATCATTTGCATATTGTCATTGAAACCAATTCTCTATTGATTCAAAATGCAATATATAGGAAGGGCGAAGACCTTAGTATTTTTTGGTAGAACCAAACCAATTGTCTCATATTTGAGTTACTTGGATAAGAAGGCTTGCTAATGAGATAACTCATCTTCTAGCTAGGACTGTCTTGAAGTCAGCCACCTTTCAACTTTGGGATGTAAAATCACAATGTATTAGTCATTTGTTTGATTATTAATAAAAAAATTTTGTCCCTTTTCAAAAAATTTATGTTTTTAATTGTCAGAGTAAACAATTAAATAAGTTTAAAATTATAAAAAAATTGCTCTAATTAACTAGGGTTAGGTCAAACTGATAAGTGGCTTGAATTTACTTAAGCGAATTTTAGGTTTGAGATCTGCTGTTTGTAACTCCATCCTCGCTGAGAGACAACCAACTATTAACATGTGTGCGATTGAATAGCTAGAAGTGTAAATTAGTTAAGGTAAAGTACCGGAGAATCAATTTATAAAAAATAAAATTTTCAAAACAAAGGTTTATGAAATACTATTACTTAGATTTTTTTGGATACAATAGGAAATAAATACTACACTTTCGATTTTTTGGATTCTTTATATTTCTATTTTTTTGGTGTGTTTTGGATTGTTTACATTTCCATTTATAGTAAATTTTGTAATTGTTTATTATTATTTCTTTATTCATATCGGTGAAAAAGTAAGTTTTTTAGAAAGTTAGTAATTATTTATTATTATTTCTGTTTTGGTATTGGTGAAAAAGTTGATTTTATTGGTATTGGTGAAAAGTAAATATAAAAAAATTAAAAAATCGGAGGTATCCGTGTTTTTTATTTCTTTACATTTGCTTTTCACCAATACCAATAAAATCAACTTTTCACCAATACCAAAATAAAAATAATAATAAACAATTAATAACCTTCTTAAAAACTTACTTTTTCACCAATATCAATAAAAAATAATAATAAACAATTACAAAACTTACCATAAATGGAAACGTAAAGAAATGAAAAACACACCAAAAAATGAAAACGTAAAGAACCTAAAACACGGAGCTAGTATTACTTATATTGTTTCAAGTACAACTATCAAGCTTTATTTAATTTTCTTTTTCTTTTCAAGTACAACTATCAAGCTTTATTTAATTTTCTTTTTCTTTTTTTTTTCAAGTACAACTATCAAGCTTTATTTAATTTTCTTTTTTTTTTTTAAGTACAACTCTCAAGCTTTATTTAATTTTCATTTTTTTTCTTTTTTAAGTACAACACTCAAACATTTCCAAAATAAAACTTTTAAGCATTTCCGTAAACTTTCAAAATTATTTTTCAGGCCCGGTATATCAGCCGTTGATTACTTGAAGAATATGAACCTAACGATGCACACAAGAAATCCTTGATTTTCGGGCCATAGCCCAAATTTCTTCCTTTTTTTTTTGGAAAGATTAGCTTTTTTTTTTGGGAACACTCCTTTTATTTTTTAAGAATTGTGTTTAAAAAATAATTAATAAAAAATATTTTCAACCAAAAAAATAAAAAATATTTTTACCTAAAAATAAAATTTTTTATAAGAGAAAAAAATGAAATATTAAATAATACTATTATACAAATTAATTATTTAATTTTATAAGTTAATTTATAGCACCTCTAATGCTATTATTATCTGACGTGTCGTGCATACTAAAAATCAGAGGTAAACAAATTTTTTTTTGGTGTCAATGTAATGATGATAATTTTGATAAAAAATATAATAACAATACAAAAGTATACAAATATTTAATTTAAAGAAATTTAGCACTAAAATTGGTTTTTTATGCAAATTTTTTGTTAAATTAATGAGTTTATTGGTAGGAATGTCCTTCTCATAAAACAAATAACATTGAATTTATCTTTAGTGAAAACTATATTGATAATAAAATATTTTTTGGATTAAAAAATGTGAATTGTTTTGAATTTTAGACAAAAATATTTGTTCAATGTCAAATTTTTTATAGGTTCATGCATAGAAACCTTCTAAATTTTAAAGACAATAAATAAGAAAAAAATCGGCCAATTGGCCTCTCTTTTTAATTAATTACATGCATGTCTTTTAGTATGTGTAAAGTAATCGACCGCACATGCTCCTAATTTTTTAAGACCTTCAAATTTTAAAACTCATTACTTTTTTAAAAAAAATTGAAAAAAATAGCATTAAATTGTATACCCTTATGATTGAAGCTACGACATTTAACTTATTTTTAAAAATCTCTTCCACTGAACTACTTTTAAAATATATATTTTTTATTCATTCCAATAATACATATCTTAATCTATATAGGACTCAACGCCTAATTTTAATACTTTACACAGGACCTTTCAAATTTATGAGATGGCCCTGATTAATTGGTCCATCACTAATGAAAGGTGTGATTAATTGGCCCTGATTAAATTCATTCATAGTTATTCAATTTTAAAATACTATCACTAATGCATTATTTGTAATTTATGTGCATTTTTTTTATTATTTCTCTGAATCTATAATTTTGGTAAAAATGTGGTTCGAGAAATATAGAGGTGTAATCCACGTTATTTATCATACATCGATTTCGAAAAAATAAATAAATAAATAAACATTTGCAGTTGAGAAAACTTTATAAAAAAAAACATCTTTATTTTTCTAAGTGATAACAAAAATAAAATATTTAGAAATGCAATATGACAAACAAAAGTTAGCAATTTTTTTTTAAATTTTCACCACACTTGCTTTTTAGAAACAAGATAATTTTTTTCTTTAAAAAAGAAAAGAAACAAGATAATTTTCCTAATTAAAAATCCACAAAATGTTTGTGGAAATGATCACATGTAATTGAAAATCTAATCACTAAACCCTTCTTCTGCAGAGTTTTTTTTTTTTTTGAACAAACAGAGATTAAAAATTTTTATAAATGGTGAGAGCAGTCTACTTTAACCTTTTTTCATGAATTTCTGTTCTTCTTGTACTTATATTTTTCCAAGGATTTTCTATTTTCTTTAAAAAAAATAAAAAACAATTGGCACGAAAAATAATTGCATGAAAATGGAAATTCAAAATTGATAGGATTGAAATTAGGGTTAAGGCAAATTTTGCCTCCAATCTTTGGCAAAAAATTATTAGACTCTTTTATCTTTATGGGAAGCCAATTTGCTCTTTAATATTGTAAAAATCAATATATTTTGCTCTTTCGTTACATATAAATTTGGCGCGAAAATTACAATCGCGCATGAGCGTGTGAATAGTGTCACGTGGTGAGTAGAAATCATTTTGCCCTCTAAACTTTTGGTAAAAAGTCATTTTACTCTCGAAACTTTACGGGACACCACTTTAATTTTTGAACTGTTTACAATGATATAATTAAATCATTCATTTGATGACGGTGATGATGCTTATTATTATTATTATTATTATTATTATAAAGAAATAGTAAAAAAATTCATCATTTTCTTTAACCCTAGAGATAGAAGCGATGTGTAATATTTTAGGTACTCATACTAATCCACTCCATTTTGACCTGTGCGAATAGTGAAAAAGGGTAATGGGGTAGGGCATATAGCTATTTTATACAACTGTACAAAGTTGGGCAAGATAGAGTGAGTAATTAGACGTAGGTAGCCGTAACCCTAAAAAAATCTGTTACATAAATTATATATATGTGTAAATTTAAAAAAAAATATGTATATAAATATTTAAACTAATACTAGCTTTTTTTTATAAAAAAAGAAACTACTACTAGTTATTATTTTTTGTTCAAACTTAACATATATAGTGTATCATTTAATTAAAAAATTAATTTTTATTTTTATTATCTACTTTTCATACTTTGTTTATTGTAAAACTATTTTTAATATTTCATGAACTTTATGTATTTTTTCTTATTCGACAATTTATGTCATTATTAGAATATTTAAAATTATGTTATGTATTTCAGTTAAAAATTATAAAAATAAATTATATGAAGTAAAATGTATCAATTTTTTAAAATTTAAAAAATAAAATGGTATCTAGCATAATTTTGGGAGCAAAATGATTTTTTCGGCAAAATTTAAAGGGTAAAATAGTTTCTATTTATTATGACATTAGCATTTTTACCATATTAGTGTGCGTGTATTACACATATAACAAAAATGCCTGATCATATACCACGAATGAATAAAATATATTAATTTTTATAATATTAAAGAGCAAATTGATTGTCCATAAAAATAAAGAAGTCAAATAAAATAATTTTTTTTTTGCTAAAAATTGAGTGCAAAATATGCATTAATTATCTACCTGTTTTTCAGCGTACCGACGTGTTGCAGAGACCGATAATAATGGTGAATCAGATCATAGCAGGCCAAAATTGCTATTTATCTGTTGCTATAACAGTATAAGTTGGACCAGATATCATAAATGTTTTATTTGTTAGCCATAAATATTCATGAATTTATCTTTTCAGGAAGAACTATAAATAAACCTTGCAAAGAATACTCTTATTTTTATATTTTTATTTGAAGTGTAAACTCATCATTACATTTTTTTAATCAAGCTTTAGGTTTTAGCTTTTTTATTAGATAAAA
>CATIWJ010477940.1:0-21349 GCA_949640765.1 Croton laevigatus | reverse complement strand
TATTAAAAAATTATGATAAAATATTAATATATGTATTATAATGAATTCATTTTTATTTGAGATAAACAGATAATTAAAATTATTTATAAATAAATAAAAATATTAATATTTTATTATTTGAGGATTAAAATTTGAAGAATGGGTAGAGTTAAGATAAAATAAAGATGATATCTTTTAGAAATATTCTATTTTTACTCTCCATTTTAGAGAATTTTTTGACAAATGATTAGAAATGGCCTAAGTCACGGATTGCAATACTTAATTATTTATCGAGAACATAATCAGGATGTTGTGCATAAAAATCATCCCACTCAATCCGATCCGAATTATGGGATTTGACCCGTGCTTAGTAAGCGTTTGAGTTTAATCTGGATGGATTTTTTTCCAAAAATTTTGATTATTGACTTGATACAACCCTATCCAAGAAAATTAACAAGAAGAAAGGCAATAAATCTAATCCAATTGTGACTCGGCATGATGCAAAACCCTTTTGAGCATTAGATTCTATATGATTCAATTCAAGCTAATCTATCAAAAGTTTCAAATCGTTTGATATTAGGGTACAGGTCAAACCGAGCTGTACACCCCTTGTATAATAAGGCACAAAAATAGTATTTATGTAAGGGTGGACAAATATACAATATACAGGAAAACTAAAAATATATAAAATATCTATTATCTATTTTATTTTTTGTTTTATACGTATTAATAATAACTATAATTGAATACTTTTTAATTTTAAATAGTAAAAACTATTATTCTTGTATTAAAATTTTAATTTTTATATTAATTTTAAACATTTATAATAAATGTTTAAAATTAATAAAAAAATTAAAATAATTGTAAATATTTATTAGAGTTCTATTAAAAAATAAATTAAGATAATAATAATAATAAAAAGATAGAGAAGTGGAGGAAATAAAATAAATATATAAATAAGAATGAAATTAAGAAAAAGTATTTTGATCTAAACTTTTATTTTATTATTTAATTATAAAAAAAAATTAAGTGAGTAGAATAGAAATAAAATAAATTAATTAAAATTTTAAATTTTAAACATTTCTAAATTGTATTAAAATAATAATTTTTAATAATATATTAAAATAGTAAATATCTAAAAATTATATATATAATGAAATTAAGTTTAAAAAATATAGATAATAAAAAATTATAATAATCTTATTATATTATATTAATAAAAAAATATGATATTAAGTAGAAATTAAAAATATAAAAATGAATACATTAAAATACTAAATATTTAAAAATTAAATATATAATAAAAAATTATCATAATCTAATATATTAATATTAATAGAAAAAATAAACACATGAGAATTAAACCCATATGTGTAGAGCAAAAAAATAACTTTTCTATCATTACAACATTTAAAAAAAAAATTATATTTTAATAACACCATTTTAATAATTTTATTTTATTTTGTGTGCCACAAGATGGAAAGTCCATTAACATTGGATAGCATTCATTACCAGGTGGAAGTCAAACTTTATTTTAACATACAAACTGAGACCGATATAATACTCACTAAGTCGCTGTTATATATACAACCGAGAAGTTTCTCGACATGACAATAATGTATTCCTAAATTTACATTCTTTTTCTTTTTATTTCTAATTTTTGTGGAGAACAGAGCATTTCAAACCCTAACCTCACATTCTCAAACCCACCCACCTCCCAGAATCCTCCATTTTGTATTGTAATAAATTGGTCCCTACTTATTTTTCAGATATTTTTTTTTATAGCTTGACTGTTTATGAAACTATATCTATCACAAATATTTTAGTTATAAATTATTTTTATTATTTTTCTCATCTTCTAAGAAATAAAATAAAATCAAATACACTATACCGGAAAATGAGTAAAAAAGTTTGTTTTCCCTAGTATAATAATCATTATTAGAGGTTAATAAAATTTTAGAATATTGATGCTAGAGGTCACCACGGTTTAAATCATGAATCACTTGAACTTTGAACTAAATCATGGTCACACAAGTAAAAACTGTTCATGAACTATCAACAAAGGCAGGGTAAGAACTGTTCATGAACTGTCATCAAAGGCCGGTTCACACTTCAACCCTTGGTTCGGATGATTTAAGGTGGCTTCGAAAGTTCGAGCCCTAGCGGTTCAAGGATGGTTTGATTAATCGTCGGTGATTCATAAGTTTGTTAAACCTTTAACTGGACCTTTAGGACATGGTTAAGGTTCAATTTGAGGTGGGTTGGTTCAAAGATGGGTCGGTTCATGGTTCAACCTCAAAGTTCGCACTATTCGAATCGGCCCTAGCTACTTGGTGGATGGTGCTACTACCAATTAATTGCATGCATTTTCAAAAAATTATTAATAAATAAACATTGGTCTTTCCATTTTTTTTTTCAAATTTTCACAATTTACATTAAATTTATAAATTAGTCTTTATTTTTATATATATTTTTTTAAATTACATTCAATAGGTCTTAAATTATAATTTGAATATTATATTAATTAGGAAAAGGGAAAAGTACTGTATGGTCTTAAAAGAATTTCCGTTTGTTTGTAGGGTCCGCCAGGCCATAGTTCGACTATTTATAACTTTTTTTTTTTATCAACCCGAAAGTAAAATCTAGCGAAACTATTTTACTGCGAAAATGAAGAACTCTCATTGATTATTTCTGATGCCTCTGTAAATTTTATTTTAGAAGAATTCATTGCAGGTGACAATTTTTTGCTCGAATAGTTAATTTACCAACAATTATTCTGTATTTCTAGGTAAAATATTTTTGAAAATTTATTTTGTTGTGTATATTTTAGAAATATTGTCTTTTTTTTTTAAAATAAAACTTGGATATGTAACCATAAGTGTCCACTCAGGGCCGTCTTAAAGGGTGTACGAGTGGAGCAATCGAATAGGGCTCCACATTTTCTAGGATAAAATGCTATTATAATAGGGCCCTTTTTTTGAGAAAAAAAAAATTATACCTATTTTAGGACCCCAAATAAAAAAAATAGAACAGAGCCCCTCAATTTTCGAGGATTCTCGGGGACGGGCATGTGTCCACTAATTAGGTAGTATATAGGTCATTATGTGACGATCCTCTCAACTCAATTTTCTCATTTTAACTCAATTTTCTCATTTTGCAGTATCATGATTCAAACTATATTGTTACTTTAACAAGCTTAAAACCTTTTGTTAGATCAATTGGTTTTGGTATTGTTATAATTAATTTTTTCGTACTAAAAGTTAATTTGATAAATTCTACAAAATAATTTTTGAATATGACTCTCTCCATTTCAAATAAACGTATTGTATATCAATCTACTTTTCACACCCTTTAAGAAAATTATTTAATTTACTATAATTGAAATTAATTGTTTAGTAAAAGATGACTACATTTAGAAGTAAGAAATAAATTATTGAAAATTGCAAAATGCAATTAATTAGTTAATGTTGAAGATAAAAACGAAAAATTGTTTACTCATTTTATAAAATTCTTAAGGTACATTAGAAACCCTTTGGACATAAAGACTCATGAATTCTTCTAAAAAGAAAAAAGAAAAATAAATAAAGACCCATGAGTAGGTGGACTTACCTAAGATAGATGTCTGTCCATACTGATTCGATAACTTTAAAATGGAATGTTAAAGTATTATAATGCTTTAGTCTAGTTGGTGAGGCTTTTGGCTAAGTAGGTAAGGTGTCTTAGTTTGATTCCAATCACTTCACATTTTAATTAATATTTTAGTGTAATATTATTTTCGGAGTATATATTGTTAATGCCATAAAAACACAACTAACAATGAGAGTAATTTTATCCAAAATCAGATATGTGATTTGGCGTTATGCTTTGAAATAACATTACTCATATTTCAACTGTCATGTAAATATTAATTTTCTTTGCTAGATTATGTTTGATTTTTGTGTTACATATTTAACGAACATATTTTGTTATATATTTAATTCATACATTTTTTTTTGAAAATATATTTAAGTCATACATATATAGTGTTTTAATATTTTATGAAAATATAAAATTTTTCAATGTCATTTAATAAAATTTAGACTTTTAATATTTTTGATAAATTATTTTTGGCCCAACATCGCTGCTGCTGGATCTACCGGGAAGATGAAACTAGACCATACCTCCAAACAAAAACCAACGTCCACCTCACCTTTATCCAACACGCCACATAATCAAACCAAAGCTGCAAATGTGTGGCCGTTAGAAACTCGTAAGCCAAAATAATCCACAGAATTACGCACTCCAAAACTTCTTCTCCTATAAATTCCAAATCCCCTTTTCAAACACAACCGCTCCAAAACACCCTTCTATTCTCATTTCGTCTTCTTCCAGTTACTAGCCCACCTACCCTCCTCCGCCCTTGGATCAATCAATGGCTACTTCCCTCTCCACCATTGGAGCTGTTAACAGAGCACCGGTACTCCGTTTTTCCCGCCTTTTCTACTATCTGTTCATTCATTTTCTTAGTATTCATCACCTCTTTCTTTATTTTTAGTTCTAATTTTTGGCTTTTGGTTATTGAAGTTAGGAATTTGTAGTTTCTCTAAAATCTTTTGGTTCTGTTCTGCAGTTGAATTTGAATAGAGCAGGTGCAGGAGGACCTTCTGCACCAAGCTCTGCATTTTATGGAAACAGCTTGAAGAATGTGAGTTCTAAAATCAAGAACCAGAGAGTTGTATCAGGGAAGTTTAAGGTTTATGCTGGAGATTATGAAGAAGAAAAACAGACTAATAAAGACAGATGGGGAGGTCTTGCTTTCGACACTTCAGATGATCAACAGGACATTACTAGAGGAAAAGGAATGGTTGATACTTTGTTCCAAGCTCCTATGGAGTCAGGAACCCATTATGCAGTCTTGAGTTCGTATGATTATATCAGTCAAGGTCTTCGCCAGTAAGTACCTCTCCGAAGTTTTTATTCTCAGTGAAAACTTTAATTTGTTTGACTTTGAGTCTGAATCCCCTTTTTGATTTTGTATAAATAGGTATAATCTGGATAATACTATTGATGGTTTGTACATTGCACCTGCATTTATGGATAAGGTTGTTGTTCATATTACCAAGAACTTTTTGAACCTTCCTAATATTAAGGTTAGTTTAGTAGTCGCCTAATTTTCTTCTTTTGGGAATTGTAGTAAAATTCTGTTTAATTAGTAGTGAGATTTTGAAAACTTGGAGCAGGTTCCTTTGATTTTGGGGATCTGGGGAGGTAAAGGTCAAGGAAAATCATTCCAATGTGAGCTTGTGTTTGCGAAAATGGGAATCAAGTGAGTTGATTTTGTTTTCCCTAAAAATTTCTAAACTTCATTGTGTATTCTGCGAAAAAATATGATATTCTAACGGTTAATAATTTGATCCAGTCCAATTATGATGAGTGCTGGAGAATTAGAGAGTGGGAATGCAGGTGAGCCAGCAAAACTGATCAGGCAAAGGTATCGCGAGGCGGCAGACATAATCAAGAAGGGAAAGATGTGTTGCCTATTCATCAATGATTTAGATGCAGGGGCTGGTAGAATGGGTGGAACTACACAATACACAGTCAACAATCAAATGGTAAATGCTACTTTGATGAACATTGCAGATAACCCCACTAATGTTCAGCTCCCCGGAATGTACAACAAGGACGAGAATCCTCGTGTTCCTATCATTGTTACTGGCAATGATTTCTCTACACTGTATGCTCCTCTTATTCGTGATGGTCGTATGGAGAAATTCTACTGGGCTCCCACTCGCGAAGATCGGATTGGTGTCTGCCAAGGGATCTTCAAGACTGATAATGTGCCAAAGGAGGATATTGTAAAGCTTGTTGACGCCTTCCCTGGCCAATCAATTGGTAAGTGTCTTGCTTCCTTTTGTTTCTTTAAGCCAATTGGTAACATATATATATGCATGCATGAACTTCCAATTTGATTGCTAAGAAATTGGAACATTTTTCAAGACTAATTAACCAAATATGTGCCTGTAGATTTCTTCGGCGCCTTAAGAGCTAGAGTATACGATGACGAAGTAAGGGAATGGATTTCTGGCATAGGCGTAGAAAATATTGGGCGAAGGCTAGTGAACTCGAAAGAGGGACCTCCAACATTCGAGCAGCCAAAAATGACAATCGACAAGCTTCTCGAGTATGGAAACATGCTTGTTAAAGAGCAGGAGAATGTGAAGAGAGTTCAACTGGCTGATAAGTACTTGAAAGAAGCAGCTCTTGGAGATGCAAATGCGGATTCAATGAAAAATGGAAGCTTCTATGGTTAGATTCCTGGATCCTAAAATTGTCTTGTAGATGATGAGAAAGGTTTGAATATGGGTATAGGATTTCACAGCAAAAAATATTATATGAGAACTAATTTGTAGAGTTGTGTTTATAATTTGGATGCAGGCAAAGCAGCACAACATGCTCCTGTTCCTGTTCCTGAAGGTTGTACGGATCCATCGGCTAAGAACTTTGATCCAACGGCTAGGAGTGATGATGGAAGCTGCGAATATCGATTTTAGATCTCTCCAATGCATTTTCCCAGTATGTTGTGGAGTTAACCTATAGGAATTAATGTTAATTACTCTTGTAATTTTGTCGAAGTTGTATAATACTTATTCTTAAGCTAAGTACAATTAATAATAACACTTAAAAAAATAATACTTCCATATTTTTCATTTTTTTATATTCATTTTTTCACCAATACCAATAAAATCAGCTTTTCACCAATACCAAGGTACGAATAATAATAAACAATTACTAATTTTTTAAAAAATTTATTTTTTCATCAATATCAATAAAAAAATAATAATAAACAATTACAAAATTTACTATAAATAAAAATGTAAAGAATTAAAAATTCACCTAAAAAGAGAAATATAAAGAAATGAAAAATACTGAGATAGTAGTTTTATTTTAGCGCACAAACTAGTGAACAGTACCTTTTTTTTTCCTAAAAATCATTAAATTCATTATTTAAGAAACAAGTGATTATTATCGAACTAACGTTAGATTAATCTTAACTAAAAATGGCGCAAAAAGCAAATGTATTTTGTTACAATATCGCCTAGTAGCTAATGCATTTATAATTCAAATTTGAATTTCATACCCCCAATTTCAAAAAAAATAAATATATTTTGTCCACACTTAAGTGTAAAAGTTACATAAAACCTATCTTAATTACATAGTACCCCATCAAATCCCCAGAAAATTAAACCCTTAACCCAATAACTCAAAATAAAACCAAGCCCCTAAACATGTTTCTATGAAGTAAATGCTCCCTATTAAGTAATTATATTTCTAAATCATCATCATCCAAGCATCATGAACATATTCATCCATAATCATCATCCATTTATTAAAAACGAACATATAATCTAAGATGCAAAATCAAAATAAAGTCTATGTAAAAAAAAATAAAAATAAAAATAATTTAGTCAAAAGCCCTAAACATTTCTCTGTGTTTCCTCCTTCGTGCGACGTCGGATCTGAAAGGAGCAAACAACTTTTTTTTTTCTTGTCCAACGTAAACGACGTCGTAGAGGGAATACTGCCCATACTTTTTTTTTCCTTCTTTTATTTTTTTTTAAAAAAAAAAACAAAAAAAAAAAAAGAAGGAAAAAAAAAAAGGTATGGGCAGTATCGGTTCTGTTTTCGTGGTGGAATAAAAGGACCGTCAATTTTCCAACAAAAACTTCGGCCACTGGCCTGAAAAAGAGTATCGGTGTGTATTAGAGGATGGAGCATAGAGTGGACTTGAAGTCGATGTTACCGTTCCTTCCATTAGTAATTCGATCGTCCAGTTTATTTTGGCCATCGCAAGTTGTAGAAGCTTTGAAGGCACTCTCCGGAGGTCCCGATTATAGCAATGTTAACTCTGGAGAATTATTATTCACTGCTATCTCTGATATCAGAAATTCTCTCACTCTCTCTGCGGAACCTCTCGCTCCTTTTGCTCGAGAAGGTTACGCTCTCTACTTCGATGAGGTAACCACTCAACTTTTTACGTTTTACAGATTCAATTTTTGGCACATACTGAAATTAGCACAAATTTGGAGCAATTTGAGTAAACCCGCGAGCTGCATCCAATAATTTTGAGCTTGGACACAATCTTTTTTATGAATGTGCAAAAGGATTATTATATGAATAGGCGATTTTATTGATTGATTATTGTTATTTTAATTTGCATAGCATGTTAGAGCTATCAAGTAGACACTTTTGACGATTGGGATTTTATTTATTTTTCCAGCTGATTTCCCGTTATGAATCCGCAAAATGGTTTGGAGAGGTTCTCCCTGCATTGGCCAATTTGCTTCTGAGGATGCCATCACTTTTGGAACTCCACTATCAAAATGCAGATAACTTGCTTGATAGTGTCAAAACTGGCCTCCGCTTGTTGGGTCCACAGGAAACTGGTATAGTGTTTCTCAGCCAGGTATTTTGTTCTCTAGGCCTTTCTGTTTCTTAACAAGTATTTTTGCAGTTGCATTTGAAATTCATGATTCATTGAATGCCCAAATTCATAGCAACTGAGAGTGTGTTGAAGTAGAAATGAACTATTCATAATAAGGAACAATTTACTGGCACTGGAGAGACAATAACTTTGTATAACAGTCTATCTTCTTCCATCAAAGAGATCTTTGAAATTTTCTAGCTCCAATCTTATATAAGTTCTGCTGGTATCCATTGATTTTTACCCCCAATATTCCACTTCTAATTTCATTCAACTAACCTAAAGGGGATTTTTTTTATCAGTGTAATGTAACTATATATATATGTTACATGAATATTTCTCCTCTATGTTTATAATGTTTCCTCTTATTTGCTCAAGATATTTATGAATTCTCTTCATCCTTACAAAAATGCAGCTTGTCTGCTCCCCTTATTCATCTCTCTTTGAGATTTACAATAGTTGTAGATCCTATGGTAATACAACTTTGGAACTATAGTAGAGGGCACTTTAATGTATGGATGGACCTTCCTGAATAGGTAGGTCACAACGTTATCCAATTAGTACTCCATGGGCTTGGCTAACTGAGCTGCTACCATATGATGTTACTATTGGTTCCTGTCATCTAAATTTAACTTTATTTACTTCAAGATATGATTTTGTTATTCTTGATGGCAAGGTTCTAATAATGCGATTGTTCTTTTTCAGGAACTGATTGGTTCTCTACTTGCATGCGCCTTCTTTTGTTTGTTTCCAATTTCTGGTAGAGCTGCAAAACATCTACCAGCTATCAATTTCGATTATTTGTTTGAGTATGTGGTCTTTGGCTTTGCTTTATTTTCCTGAAAGATCTTATATCATAATGAATGTAGGATGCAAGTAATGGACTAGAAAATGAAAACAGAGAATAAAAAGAAACCCCGGAAATTGAATACCATTTCAAATTTAAATAGAATTTCTGTTTGTCCTCATTTTTTTCATTTAAATTTGTGCATCCTTGTGTAACTTGTGTTGTTCAATATGCATCTTTTTTAGGTGCCAAAAAGGATAAAGCGCTATTTGGGAAATGGAATAAAAAAAAAAATTCCCAAGCATAAGTTTGTTGATAAGTAAAATTTTAGATAAGAATGACTTAAAAACCTACTTGGGAGTTGCTAAAGGTGTGGTATACCTTTTGGTAACTTTCAGTCACTCTATTTGCCATGAAGCTACGTCTAATATATTTTGCTGTCTGCAATTCCTCCAATCCATGGCAGCACCTGCCAATTTTTAACTTTGGCAATGATAACACTGCAACATTCTGACCAATTCCATAATTAAAAACTTTGAGACCTCCAAAGATTTGCATTACGAATTTACCAGGTAGAAGACTAATGGAATATGTAATATGTAGGAAGGCTAAAAGAGATGTACATTAATTCGCTAAGCATCTTAAACTTCAATTCATTTATTTGGCTTAAGCGAAAAGGGATAAGCTATGAAAGATCAGAAAAGATTAGATACTCAGTGATCGTAAAGATTTGCTAAGTATTGAAGTTTGATTGTAGAGTCAATAGCAAAGGTTCATTCATTTATCTTGTTTTATAAATTAGTTTTGCTTCTTTATTTTGGTTTATTTTGTCCAACTTTAAGACCTTTCATCTTTATTGTGGAAAGTGACACTTAACTGAGATTTTATTTCTTTTTAGGAGTCTGCATGACAATTATAGTGAAAAACAGGAGAACAAAATAAAATGCATTCTTCACTATTTTGAAAGGATATGTTCATATGAACCTATGGGCTTTGTCTCGTTTGAGAGGAAGGTTCTTCCTTTGGAACAACTTTCTAAAATTATTTCTTATCCTATGGCTGATTTTTGGAAAAAATCTGCTGCGCCACTTTGCCCTTTTGAGGTAAAATAACACATAAATCTGATTTGAATGATACATGGAAAATACCAGTTTAATTTATTACCAAATTGTTAATTATCTAAGGGGTCTTTTCCTTTTTGTAGGTTCACAATTCAGGTGTTATAGAGGACCAACTCAGTGACGCACTTGAAGTGGATTTTGCTAACAAATATCTAGGGGGAGGTGCTCTTCGTAGTGGCTGTGTACAGGTGCATCTTCTCAATAACCAATTAATTAAATTTTCTAGATTGAAACTTAAAAGAGAAACTTTTTCTTTTTCTTTGTAATGCATATGTTTCATCTTTATTGTCTAGTGTACTGTTTGCTTTGCTTCATGATTCTAAAGACATCAACTATCTAAATATTAATTGTTTCACGTGTATTATTTTTTGTTCTTATTGCTATATGATATAGGAAGAGATCCGTTTCATGATCAATCCTGAATTAATTGCTGGCATGCTTTTCTTGCCTCGCATGGAGGACAATGAGGCAATCGAAATTGTTGGGGCGGAAAGATTCTCAGATTACACTGGGTAAGTGCTACCATAAGGAATCCAAAACTTGAGACATGTACATCACTTACTCTATCTACTTTACAAATTTTACTTGCATTCAATGGGAATTTTATTTTTGTATTATTTTTCCTTCCTGCTGGTTCAGGACATACTTTCAGATTTATGGTACAAGTTCTCATTATCACTGATTAACTAGTTAAGTGGATGTGCACCTTCTGATTTTTTTTTTTTTCTTTCTTTCTTTCCTGCATTGATGTTGGGAAAGCTTTTTTTTTAATGAGTATTGGGCCAAATACATATTATGCCCTTATCCTTTGTACGTTTTTCCTTGTGGCAACATATCCTTTCATAATCACCTATTAGACACCTATTCTTTCTAATTTCTCAACAACCAGACACCTTGTCAAATTATAAAAAAGCGCGTGAAACACAATAGTGATGACGTGGCATCGTGTCAAGGTGTCTGGTTGTTAAAGGATATGAAAACATAGGTGTCTAATATGTCATTCTGAAAGAACAGGGTGCCACAAAGGAAAACGCCTATAGGATAGAGGCATACATGTGTATTTGACCATGAGTAATGCAATATAATATAAAGTAATGCTCTTCTACTGGATGCATTGTATTCCATATCTTACTAAGTCTGTTTGATGTAGGTATGCCTCTTCATTTCGCTTTGCTGGTGATTATGTAGACAGGAGGAGTATTGATCATTTTGGAAGACGTAAAACAAGGATCATTGCTATAGATGCATTATGTAGTCCGGGGAGGAGCCAATATAAGTTTGAATACCTCCTTCGGTATGTAAATATTTTCAACTTTCATATATAAGGATTCAAGATCTTGCATTTCAAAAAAGTTCCTTAATTTGAAGTGGCAAGTCTGGCTGCATCAGTAAATGGTCATTGTCATTTAGATGTTCAGTATAACCTTTGTCCTTGAAGTTTGTATTCTATGCTGCTGTTTGAGTAACTTTATATTTGTCAATTTTGGAGAATTTTGTTTAATAACTTTCTTTTGCATAATACTTGTAAGAGGAGCTTAATTTTTGGATAAAAACTAGGTTCTAATCGTCAAAATTATGCCTTTTGAATCATAATAATTGTGACAACATATCTTCCATATAGATCTTTCAAGGTTGTGATCCATTCGTAGCATTAACATGAGGTGAGTTTCCATCTCGAAGAATTATCTTATAGAACATCCAAAAGTTGTCCATCTGGGTTCCCTGCAGAATTGACAGATGGACTTAGATTATATAATAGCTCTATTTGGTTTGTTAGCAAGCTTGATCTCGACAGTGCGTGTATTGAGAATTTGAGTTGATTCTAGACTGCAAATAAACATATCACATGTTCAATCAATTCTTTTATTCTACCCATCGGCTTTTGTAGCAAAGATACATTGCTTGTCTTGGAAGATAATAAGTTTTAACTCTTTCTTACCCTGAGCTTATTTTCTCCTATTTGTTTCATTTCTGCCAGGGACATCAACAAAGCGTTCTGTGGCTTTTTTGACCAATCTAAATGTGAGCAATACAAAAGACTATCTCAAGTCGGTAGTCAGGGAATGCAGTGTAAGAAAGATGACAAAGAAAATATTATATCCAGAAATAATCTTCTGGTGTGAGTTCGTTATGACTTCCTTTTTTTTTTTTGTACTTTAGTTCAATACTTTATGCTCTAAGAATGACTGTACAAGACTCATTTGATAAACGTTGAAGTTGTTTTCCTTTTTAAAGTGATAAAAATTAACCATTACTTGTGATTATTAAGTTATTATTTTTTCAAGTTACGTTTCCTTATTATGGTTCTTTCTCTTTGTAATAGCTAGATGGAGCTCCCTCAGCTTCCGCTGATATTGAAATGCAAGAAGAGGAGTCTTCTCTCGATGGACCAGTTAGAGATTCAGATAATAAAGGCATTTGGCGTCTGCTCCATGAAGACAGAATTGGTATTGCAACAGGGAATTGGGGCTGTGGTGCTTTTGGAGGAGATCCTGAACTAAAGACAATACTTCAGTGGCTTGCGGCTTCTCAGGTAAATTTATTTTCAAACTTCAACTTTGAAATCAAGTAAAAGCAATTTGATTTCTGGATTTGTGTGAGAAACTTTCTGCTAAGATTTCATTTCTAAAATGAAATTTGTAGAAATTTATAACAAATTTCTTGCCTTCATTTAATGAATTGGGAATTTCTGCCTACTTATATCTTGTTTTTATTTGATACGAGCCCTTTTCTGTACCTGAATTTCTTTAGGCATTGAGACCATTCATCCTGCACTACACATTTGGCATCAAGGCACTGCGGAACCTGGATAAGGTAATTCTGTTAACCCTTTCTGTGGTTTGCACAATCCCACAAATGTAACAAGAATTTTATAATTAGAAAATGATTCAAAAGTTGATATAGTTAATTTATTTAGCAGAAACTGTTAAGTGTGAAAAGTATAAATTATAAGCTTAATAGGTAGTTAATTGTTGTATCAATAAAATAATTTGACGTAATTTTATGGGGCAGGTGAGTCAGTGGATTCTGGAACATGAGTGGACAGTTGGAGATTTGTGGAATATGTTGGAGGAGTACTGCTCTCAGAGATTTAACGGGGAAACTAATGTAGGCTTCTTTACCTGGCTGCTCCCATCGCTCACTACTCACCAATATCAAACCACCTAAACATTTTTGCATCTTCCTTGTGTAGTGTCATATTATTAGCATTAGTATTTCAGTTGTCCTTTGGAAATGAGACCTTCTCTAAACTATGCAAGTAGCCTGCCGGCGACGAATGAATTTGTTAGATTTGAATTTGAATTTGAATTTGAATTTAACTTCAATTTCAAGTCCTTTCATGTTTGTCATCATTTACATCTCTTTTGATGATTTATTTTGTATAAAATGCTAGTATTAAATTTAAAATAGTGAATTTCTTTCGGATCTCTAAGGTCAAATCAAGTTGCTATTAGCTCCTTTGGTTAAAATTATATTTCTAGATCTCTCAATTTTGATTTGTTTCTGTTAAATTTTTTGGTAAAATTCTAGTATATTCTGTTGGTCAAGTCAAAAGTCAAAACACTTAAATATGTAAATATAAAATATTATTTAAAATGAAAAAGTCATCATCATCTTTGCCTTCTCGGCCACTCACCGTAGAGCCTTTCTAGCGAGTAGTGCAGCTTCAAAGCTTCATCATCTAAAACATCTGGGTGCCTATTACATTTAAGTCATTTCAATCATGCATATAATTGCCCACAAATGTCACAAAAAATAAGGGATGAAGTTCGAGCAAACGACGGTGGAATAGCAACATTATTATTTAACACTAAACAGACCATTTGTACAAATTGATGTTTCAAAATAAAATCATAACATCCATATATTAAAAATTATTTGCTGAAAAATTGTTCATATGGTAAGATAGATTACCATTAGAATTCTCACATTGAATGAACACTGAGTCTACAAAGCATAACAAAGATTACTCATATTCTGATACTTCTTTTGAAATCCAGATGTTCTTTGATCAAAGAACCTCCCCATAGGCTGCCGCTATCACAGCTGTCTCTCGGGTTCCATTGATCGTACTCACGTCCTCTTATAATTGTAATGCTTCTACTCCATCAACATTCTGAACAAATTCGTTTTTGTTTCTTTAGACTGTTTATCCTAGCCTCTTTTAAGTTAGACCCCTAGTCACTTTATTCTTGGGGTCCCCAAATCCACCAAGTACAATTTATGCAATCAATAGAAGACAACAGCCTGCATTTATGCAAGGTCCGAGAAAAGGCCGAACACTCAAAGGTATAATGTAGGTACCTGCATTTACTGCAAGATGCAGATTCCACAGCTTGAACCCGTGACTTTTTGGTCACACGGTAACAAATTTACTAATGCACCAAGGCTCCCCTTCAGATAGAGGTTCTCCATAAGAAAGAAAATTATGATTGAAGTAACATACAAGTGGGCATGAGAAAAAGGGCCAAAATTTGCAGCAGGCACTTTTAAGGAAAACTAAAAAATACATGATCTTTGTTTGGCACGTCTCAAAACGTGAGATTCAGTTCCTCGCCGAGTTGGCTCTCCTCCCTCCTTTGTATCAACGAACACCAAGATTGGAATGCATTATGAATACCATTATATCCTTAACCCGAAGCATGTAGGCACGGTCGAATACTCTAATAACTAATTTATTTTGCAGTACAAATAGTCATGCCAGGATCTAAAGCATTCGCTGGACAAATATGAGCATAAAGACCAAAAGAATTGAGATTGGTTTGTGGAGTTAATCTAACAAATAGTACAAAATACGTAACAAATAGCTCAACAAAGATGAAACTCCTATCAAACCTGAACAATAATGAGATAAAAATGCAACTTGATCAGAATAATGAACTGCAATCAAGGTGTCTGACATACTATATATAGAGTATGGATTTGGGAGTGAAGTGATATATCTACAGCTATGGGATCCTATCGTTGGAGATGATAACAAACAAAAGACCTAATAACTGCACAAATTTGACAAAAATGCAAAGCCTGGCCAAATTGTGGACGAACGAAAACAGAGAGGCTGGCGATACCCCTCTAAAGTCAAGAAGTTCAAGCTTTTAAGGACATTTTTAACTTCCCCTATAATACTGGAGTTTCATGCTGCAACAACATCGAATGGAGATAAATTGTCCTTAGTGAATCACATGCAATCAGGAAAACAGAATATAAATACAGAAACTATGAATTGTAAACATCATTCATCCAATCCAATAACTGAGGCATTTTTGAAATAAGAAGATGTGAGCATCTGTGAGAGAAGTGCAAATCAGTAAAGGATACATATATACCGTGTCTGACACAGTTATTTTACTTTCTTTTTCTTTTGGTGTTGCTTTGGCTTCCAGCAATCGCACTTTTGATCATATTACTTCATTCTCCAAAAATAAATCTCAAAGGTTTAATTTCACTTCTGCATTCTTACATTCAAATCCTATAAGGTGGTAAAATAGTCAAATAAAGAAGGATCACATTGTATTAATGCAAGCAAGATAAAAAATAACTCGTAAAACAAACATACCTGAGGTCTTCAAGTGTTCTAAAAACACATACAAGTAATAATTCAAAGAAACTTGCTGTCCACAAATAACGGCATCTGAGATCTTGAATGTCAAGATGGAAGGAACAGGTGAACGGATAAGCTCAAGGTGAGCAATTACATTTTAATGTTGCAGATAAAAGTAGTGAGATAGTAAAAGGAAGAAATTAAGCCAAAAACTTGATGCAATAGCAAAATTGTGAAAGAGTAATTTGGCCTCTTCCAAAAGGATTTTTACAAAAAAAGTAATACAAGAAAGAAAAAGTAAAGTAACTAAATATTTATGACTAATCGTGGGGTAAATGGCATTACTCCTAAATAAATGATTATATAAAAATGAATGGAGGGAGTAAAACACAGACGTATTTGAATTAACAAACTCGAAATCCGAAACTAAAATAATCCTATGATCCTTCCAAATATCAATAGTGAATGTGAAAAACAACAATTTCATTGACATACAGAATCAATTATATATTTGAATGATTATAAATGGAAAGTTTACAAGTGAAAAGTCGGGTATAATGGAGATACAACACAACTAAACTTAATACCTTCTTTCAAATTCATTCCTTGATGCATTATTTCAACCTCACCCCACCCCTCTCTCTCTCTCTCTCTCTCAAAGTGATTATGAAATGCTACTACTGTTGTCTTCTAGATGCATCTTGAGAATCTCTCGAAGGTAGTCCAGCTGCTCGAATTCACCTTGAAGATTTTCCCACTAGAAAAAATTCAAATGACAATTGAACAAATTATCAGATAAAATTTTAGGCAATAGTTATATTGGGATAAAGGTTTAGTGAAGCAGATCTTCGATCAGATGAAGAAATTAAAAAGAAGTTCCAGCAATACAGTTTAATGGATCAAAGTTGATATTCATCCTAAAACAATTAACCACTACAATATATGCATGTTCCCTAAGCAGTCTATAAGTTGATCAATGTGTTTTGCTTCTTAATTACGAATGGATAATCGCTATAGAGGGTGTTTCTCAAAACTTATAAGTTGGTCAAAACTGATTATAAGCAGTTTTTATATTTTAGTGTTTCTGAAAACTTAAATTGTAGATTACAAGCAAATTATAATCTGTTTTTTATATTCCAAAAAAAAAAAAATTATAAGCTGTTTTGGTTTGACCAGCTTATTTATATTAATATCCTCATATTTTTGTTTTATTCCTATATTACCCTTGTCAGAACATCAAAATACATTTTTAATCTCATTTACACATATTATTTTTGGTCATTTGATCAACTTCTACAACAATAAGTTAATTATAAGCTAGTTTACGGAAACACTTCAACTGATTATCAACTGATTATAAGCTAATTTTATAGAAATACTTCACTGCTTATTTTCAATCTGTTTATAATCTAAAAATCAATTATACACAATAAGTTGAAAAGCATGAGTTTTGAGAAACACCCCCATAATATAGGATTGAGAGATGTTGGAACTCACCTCCATATGAGATAGTGACACCACCTTCCAACCAGCAGCAGAAACATACCTCCTCTTTAGCACTGTATGCCCCAAGGGTACTCCTGCAAAGACATATCAAAATTTAATATTACCAAAACGAAAGGCTAAAAATAGAGGATTCAGCTATTATGTAACTAGTTAGACATCAGCAAGCGAGAGAAGGAACAGATATACAACAACGATACCAACCAGTGTTTCTTGAGAAATGAGAAGGTCCATCAATCTCCAATGCAATCTTTTTATCAACCACAGCAGCGTCAAGAGTATATCCATCCACAACATATTCTCTGACCCAATCAAGGCCAGTGCTGACAAGAAGACGTGCAACTTCCTTCTGAAATGATGATGTTACTTTCTGGTTAAACCTTCTTGTTTGACCAGCAGAGGCAATTTTCTCCTTCAGATCAGCTCCTAGAGCCAACTGAAGGTGAGGGTACTCAATTTTCAAACATTGATCCACAAGATGAACCTGAGATGCAAACATTACATCCTCTCTATACTGCTCTGAGATCCTTTGCTCTTCAAAATGGCTCAAAGTTCTCCAAATATTAGAGAAGAAAGTGCGGTTCAAGTCACCAAGAACAGCATATGACCATGCTATATTTCCAAGTTGATCCCTATTAAATCTAAGAGCTGGAGGGCCCGAAACCATCTCTAGGTCAACACTGCCCTCTCCATCAGAGTATGATGTTTCTGCCCTTAAGTTGCATTGAAACTGGTTTGCATGCAGGAAAACAGTATCCAAAGAATCAAGTAATGAGTCAGCCGGCTCATATAGAGAAGCAAATGCCCACAAGACCTGAGCAAGCTCTTGCACTTTGAAAGAGTGAATTATATTTGATGCCCTTTTTGATAATGCCGTAAAAAGCTCAGGAGCAGAGTGCTGCATTGAAGCAAAAGCGCCAGCAACATTAGCAACGTTTTGAGAGTTGAACTCATTAACCTTGGCCAATGCCACCTCTGCAACTCTGTCCATTTCTGACAAGTAAAGCAGCTCACCTCCTATTTTAGACAATGCCCATGAAATATTTGAGATTCCTTGGGCTGAGCATTCTGGCAATACTGTCATTGCAATACCCACCAACATGGCCATTTCTTTCTGTCGTGCAAATGCCAGCCTACGAGTTCTCATCATAGAAACATTTTCCATGTTCTTAGCAATTCGATGAAGCGCGGTGGCAATATTCAATGGATTTAGAGGAGAAGGGCTCAACCCTTTTCCGACAGCCATAATCATCTCAGTAGTAACCTCCAAAACTTCTTCAGCAGTCTGTGCTTCAACAATTTCTCTGTTCAAATTTACCTCTTTCTTTCTGTCAGAAGGCCCTGAAAATTGTGATAACCTCTCAAAAAACTCTGCCATTGTCTTTTCCTTTTTCTCTTGAAACATACCCCCAGCTATCAAACTCACTTTTCTTCTAAGATCACTAGTGTCACTATCATTAGTATAATTACTAGGCAAGTCTGCTATATTTTCAAATTCAACATTATCCTCCAGATAATCAGAGTCATCATCTAAATCCTCAAATTTTGAACTCTTATTAACCATTTTTTTCTTAATCTTATTCTTTTTCTTTTTCTTTTTCTTCTTCACAGCAATCAAATCTTCCATTGTTTGACTCAACCCTCTTGCCTCAATCGATTTGAGAGCAACCTTCCTCGCCCTCAAACACCAGTCCATCCCATCAGTATCTACAAGTAATTTTGACTTCTGTTGTTTTTCCTTCCTTTTTGGAGGTTGAAAACCCAGAGGATCAAGCTCCCCAAGAAATTCTGATTCCCAATCCTCATCCTCATTGTCATCACCACCCACAGCACTTGTAGTACTAACAGAATCATCTTTGCACAAACTCCTGCAGTTTATCGGTCTAAAATCCAGTTTGAGATTTCTATTAAGAAACTCAGTTCTTAATTTCATCAATTGAATATCATTAAGTGCATTATTAGGATTAAAAATGGAGGGTTTTAAGCAACTTGTGCAAGGGAAAGAGGTCAGCAGCCCTTCCATGATAACAATCATAAACAAACAGAATGCAAAAAGGCACTTAATTTGTGTTGGATTTTAGTAATGCCCATGATGAGAAAAATCACCCATGCTTCCAGAAAAGAACAAACCCCACTGATGGATCCACTTAGAATCCTGTAAATAATACAAAACTGTTTGATACATATTTTGAAAATCAATTTCAATACATGTGCAAATATCCAAATACATATATTTAACATGGTGCCGATATCACCTCTGTTAGTTGAATACAGAATGGGAATTAAACGGAGTTCAGAACGTTTGTGTTTGATTAGGCACCCAAGTTCAAAAAAGGGTCAAATAAACGGCTAAAGAACTGTTGATTTTAAAAACCGGATTTGGACGCATACGCATGTAATAGGACTTTGCTTTCGAAAATTCGGCATTTTCATATCCATTTTGATGAATATCTATAAGTTCATCATTAATGTTGCACAATCCAATAGTTAAAGAAATAGAAGATCCATTAAATCAACTATAAATTAATTAGTACCACAGTGAAACATTCCAAATTACAACCAAATAGCAGTTTTTTACCATCAAAGGAAAAACAGAGACCATGAAAATCCAAAACAGAGAAAGCAAATATTTATCTGCAGAACCAAAGCTGTAAAAGCTGGAAGTAAAACATGATTTATAAAAAATTTCAAAACTTAAAAGGAAGCACAATTGACACATTGCTGAGCTCATATATTGATATATAGTGCTGTACTGTTGTTAATATCAATCAAACATTAGTTTAAAGACAAAAATAATGAGCAAAAAACAGAACATAACAACAAAAAAGGAAACTTACAGAAGATGAAGGAAGAGGTTTAAAAGAAAGAAACTGCAAGTGAATCAAATCTGAATGAAAAAAACAGTTTCTAAAATCCCATAAATACTAAACCACTCAAATGCAAAAGCAATAGAAGTTGCAGTCAATCAAACATGCAGAAACAAAATAACTAATAGAATATCTTTCAGTAAACAATAATTAGAAAATTGAAACGAGTGTGAAGCGAACATGGCAAACATAATTCATCAGTATTAGATATTCATAACAGATTGCCATAATTTTCAATTCAAAATATTGGGAAAAAAAAATAAACACACATGAATTAAACGCCATAATACAATCAAATAACATCATCAAAGTTCAAAAAACAACAAACAACAATCATAGCGAGTCTATTGCTTTAATCAATGGTTCTGACGGCATTATAAAAGAGCACAGAACTACTATTAAATTTCCCGCTACAGGAAAAAAAAAAAAAAAAACCCCACTTCGACGAAAGCACAAGCAAAAATAAAATCCCAACCAAATAATTCAAACCCATCCTTGATATAATTGCTAATAATATAAGTATTTTAAACCCTGCTGTATTCTAAAAGATAAACTAATTACTAACTCACCTTTCGTTCCGTTAATTGCCGACGGCGAGACAGCGCAGAGAAAGGACAAAGAGAAGAGCTGACCGATATTCTGGTCTACACCTGTGGTGGTCTCTGTGTTTCTACCTTCGTGCGACGTCGGAGCTGAATGCAGCGAACTGGAGGGAAGCAGAGGCTGAAATCGAAGGACCGAAATCTATGAAATAAGGATTTTGTTCTGCGAAAATTTTCCTTTTTTTTCGTGTCCAGCATGAACGACGTCGTAGAGGGAATACTGCCAATACGGTGCTGTTTTCGTGGTGGAATAAAAGGACTATCAATTTTCCAACAAAAACATTGGCCTGAAAAAGAATATCAGTTGTGTGTGTGGGGATGGAGAATAGAGTGGACCTGAAGTCAATCAAAGGGATATTTGAAATTTTCTAGCTCCAATCTTATACTATTAGTTCTGCCGGTATCCAATTTTATACTAGTTCTTTTTCTATTTCTTCTTCACAGTAATTAAATCTTCCATCATTTGACTTAACCCTCTTGGCTCAAT
>CATIWJ010477897.1:0-33066 GCA_949640765.1 Croton laevigatus | reverse complement strand
TCGATTTCTTCACAAAAGCTCATAAACCAAATGGCTTCCAGATCGCAATGAATTTCTTCAACTTCTGCTTCGTTTTTTCCGTAGTTGCAAGAGAATATTTCGGTAAGCTAATTAGTATCGAGACTCTAATGGAAGCTTGATTTTTTTTCTTTTTTCTTTTTTATGTTTTTTCTGTATTTTCTTTAGCTCATCAATGGGAATTCAAATAAACATTTTTTATTCATTTCGTCTGTTCTAATGCTAGAAATAAATGAAAGGCCATTGAAGAGAAATGGAGGCAGCAGTCGTAGATCGGGATAAGAAGAGATTTGAGTTTTTTTTTAATATATTTGTAAAAATAATAGAACTTTTGTTATGCTTTGATCTCGGTTTGATTGATGCTTTGCTTTGATTTTGCTTTTATTATGTTTAGATTCCTTCTTCTATTATGCTTATTTGATTTTGATTTTGAGTTTCTGGGTTTGCAAATTAATAAGAATTTTGAAATTCAAGTTGCTGTATAATGAAGGAGACATAATTGCGGTTTAAAACTGAAATCGAACCGATACCGCACCTAAAAATCGGTTCGGTTTTACTTCGGTTTTAATGTATTTGGTTCGATTTTCAGTATCAATTTTTCGATTCGGTTTTTAATCGATTTGTTGATTTTTGGTCGGTTCGGTAACCGAACCGAACCGTGAACACCCCTAGTGATTCTAGCCCTAAAGGGATACAAAATGGGGTCCAATAGATGTCCCCTGGTCCATTTACAATATTCATATTGGATGGTGACATCTAAAGTAGCACAACACGTGGTGGTCATGGAACAGGTTACATGGGAAATGAGTAAGAAGTGAATCGGAAATGGGAAAATGTTTCGGGTGGGATTTTGAATTTCAAGAAGAAAAAAGGGGGAAAGGCGGTTATAAGGAAGGTGGCATGGCATTTAATGCATGTCTTCTTAAATGTCCGTATAATAGAGTATATAAAAATATTTCCATAACACCTTTTATCAAGTTATATGTATAATAAAATAGAAGGTATCAACAAAGATATAGATAGAAGTTAATATATTGACATCCAATTTAAAATTTTTGTCTCAACTGCAACACTTTCTATTTTGTTTTTGTTTTTTTTTTTTTTGTTGGAATTATTATTTAATATCTAACCAATCACAATACACCATTAAATGTAGACATTATCTAGAAGACCCTCTAGAAATAGAAAGTGAGCTTGATAATGTCAAGTCCTTGTAAGCTTCACATTCAAAATGGACATTAGCATTGGAGAACATTTTTAAGAAAAAATCTTCTATTTTCTATTTTTTTTAATTGGCAAGTGGATTAGAGCAACTCACATTAGCATTGGAGATGCTCTAAGGTAAACTCTTCTTCCCATTTATACTTTTGCTTTTAACTCTCTTGTCGCTTTTAGGTTAAACCATCCGAGGCTCCAACTATGTTCTGCGCATTGCTTTTAGATCTTTTTCCCCTTTTCTGACCTAATTTGCACTTTTTTTTCAGACTATTCAACATATAATTCCATACGATCATATCAACTTTTTTCAAATTAGTAAGTAATTCCTTCTTTTGTGCTTTATTTAAAGGTCTTATAATCTGAACAGTCTGCCATTTCGATTACAACCGAGGAACAAAATCACCTTTTAGAATGATTTGAAGGGTCGATAAAAAAACCAAAGAACTCAATAATCCATAGCATAGGCCAATATAAACATTTTCCAATATAAACTCAATATAAATACAGGATATGGTGCCATAGAAGATATGTATCACAAAATAATAATGCTTGATTTCATTGTGTATCTGTTTTAAAAGAATTATGTATTTTTAAAACCACCTTTTTTTTCAAACTTACAAAAAAGTTTTGGTTTTTAGGGTTGGGGTTGGGGGGGACAGGTACAAGATTTGGGTGCATAGGCTCTAAAATTTTCCCCCTCTTCGTAAACACAGCTCCGCCTACTTTTAAAGTTGCAGTAAAAAATTGAAGGCGCGTGAAAAATGATCATTTCCGCCTCACCCTACCGTATTAAGTCTAATTTTTAATGTACTTTTTTCAAGTATACTCACAGTCATGTATAGATTGTGTCTGGCTTAATTCATATTCTCTCTCATACTTTTTGGGGATATTTTGGCCAGAAAAATATAAAGAGAAAAAGTTGTGAATAGTAAAAATTTCATTTATTTATGAATAGAGGTAGTAACAGTTTTTGAGAAATATGATAAGTTGTATTATGCTACAGTGTTACATCTATATTTATATATAAGCATCTTCGTTTCAAACAACCCTAGAGATATATACAGCTAAGGCCATCTAAGCAAGAGAGATTAATATAGTTAAAGTTTAAAACTAATATTTTATCTCCTTATACAACCCATAAGATGGTAGACCAAAAAAAGATGCCAATCTTGGAGCTAAGACAATTAATTTTGAAGTTGACAAGGCCTTCGTAAGTAAATCAGCTAGCTGCTCTTAGAGGATACATGTGTAATCCGAAGGAGTCAATCTTGAACCTGACTGTGAACAAAGTGATAATCCACAGTTATGTACTTCATGCGTGAATGGAACATTGAATTGGCAACAACATATGTTGTACTTATATTGTCACAATAAATCACTGGAACAGTAGAAAGTAGAATAGTAAACTCATAAAAAAGATTCTAAATCCAATATAACTCAATGAATATTGATGCAACTGGACAATCTTTAGCTTCGATGAAGGATCTTGCCATAATTTTTTGTTTCTTAGATGACCAAGCAACATGATTGTGACCCCAAAAGATAATGTGAGCACTAATGGATAAGCGATCATTAAGGTTTCCAACCCAATCAGCATAAGAGAAGGCATGCAGAACACAATTAGAAGTTTTGTGTAAAAACAAACATGTGTCATACGTAGCATTGAGATATCGAATAAGACGTTTAACCGTATACCAATGATTAATTGTGGGTTAGGATATGAATTGAGCAAGCTTATTAACCACAAAGGCTATGTTAGATCTAGTTTATAGTAGATATTGGAGCTCACGTACCATAATTTGAAACAATGTGACATCGTTGAAATAAGCAGAGACATCTATCTTTAATGATGTTGTAGGCGATAATGGTGTTGATACATAATTAGCTCCTTTCATTTTTATAACTTCAAGTGATTCTCGAATATAATCTATTGGGATAGAAAAATACTCAAATAAAAGGGGATAAAATATATAGAATCAAATCTGGCACATAGATTGAAACACATGTAGACTCCAATTAAAAAGTGACAGATTAAGTTTTTTGAAGAAATTCAGTAACAATAAAAGAACCCTTATTCAGCATGATTAACTATTCATGCAAGCTTATAATCCAGCCTTGAGATGGTTTGGCATACATAGAAGCCAATAATTGCCATATATCATAAGATGTCTTGGCCCCAACCACAAACGTCACAATATCAGGTGGCATAGAAGCAAATAGTGCATTACGAAGAAGCTGATCCTGTAAAAAACAAAATGTATTTTTAGACAGATAAAAAATTGGTTGTTGTTCACCAAAATTCAGAAAATCATATCTTATTAACAGTGAGTACCATTGTGTATGCTAAGTTTGATAATTAGTAGAGATGAGTTTGATTGGTACTTAAGCGGAGGCATTAATGAAAATTAGCTGATTTGGTGAGGTTATATCAAGATTAGCAGAGGGATTAGTAGAGGTAACATGAGTAGCGGTAGACCTTGTATAAGTCACCCATTAATAGAAATGAAACGATCGATAAAATTTTCTTCTTTGATACCATATAATAGTTTTTGAGAAATAGGGTAAACTGTATTATGCAATGTTATATCTAAATTTGTACACAAGTATATTGGTTTGAAATAACCATAGAGATATATATAGCTAAGCACAACTAAGCAATAGAGATAAATATAGTTAGATTTTGAAACTGAGATTTTATCTCTTTATAAACTTTACACCAATTTGTATCGCTCCTAGAGGAAAAAATACCTATGTCAAAAGTAGGGGAGGGTAAAATCGGTTTGGTTCGGTTAACTGAACCGAAAATTTGTTTTCGGTTCAAAATCGAATTTAATTTTTATGAACCAAAATTGGTTCGGTTTCGATTCAGTTTGCAGTTCGGATTCGATTTTACACACATTTTACGTGTAAAATTCGATTCGATTTATTAACTTTGCGAACCAAAAACCAAACCGAATATTTCAGTTCACACATTTTCAGAACAAAACCGAACCGCATAATTCGGTTAACCGATAATTTGGTTCGGTTTGATTTCGATTTACAGTTTGGTTTTACCCATCCCTAGTCAAAAGAGAGAAATGGTAGGTAGTAATTTCTCTAAGCGGGGTATTCATCTCTTGGAGGAACAAGCCTTTCTTATTTACCTAAGACATTAAAGAAGCGCTAAAGAAGGTGAAGAAGAATGAGCTCTCACACACTAGCCAGGAGTAGGTAGAGACCCTATTTATGCTCACTGTATCAAATGTTAGCTTATAATAATATTGTAGGTTACGAGTATTAATTGGCATTAAATGTGGGAACTAGGTCCCTATTTATACAAAAATTCACAATATAAGCCTTATATGCTTTTAGGCCTTATAAGTGGATATAAGGATACAAAGTGTTCCAACATTTTTTTTTTAATAGTCATTTTGTTGCAAAAATATAAAGTACAAGTAGCTTAAATACATCAAAATCAATATCTCACAATATGCAAATTTTTCATATACAAAGAATTAAAAACCTAATGAACAATTTTGCATCACTTTTTGAACCTCTCGCACAGCATTTCGATAGAGTATTAGATTCCTTTCCTGCCAAATGAAATAGATTATAGCCAAAAAATAGATCTTCTCTGCTTTGCCAACTTGCTCTTCCCTATCGCTTTCTTAGAAAACCAACTCACCTCCCTTGGTTATCTTATAAGTGCTCAGTTAATTGTTATTTTAATAGGATTGGAAAGCAAATATCACATATTTGAACCTAATAGATAGTAAATACCATTAAATTTTAATAATGTAATAAATAGTACATTTGACCTAAACTAAAATCTAAAATCCTAAATTGCCCCTATTTCAAAATGGTAAACTCCTACCATTATTGCTACCTCCGGCAAGCAGTAGATATTCCAATACCACTACCTCCCCACCACTACCATATATAGTACATAAACTAGTACATATGATATATATCATATGGCTATTGGGCTTCTTATTCTACACCTGATAAGAGCGCTTGCATTTACTTTACCGCATTGATGGGATGAAAGGAGAGGGAACACCAACTCTTGTCTTTCCCAACCTAGAAAAGAAAAGATGATCCTTTTCAGCCCTTTGCTTTATTAAAGAGAGCCGAGCATATGGCAGTTGGATAGCAAACTAAAGCTGGAGCATTTTCGCATGTTTCCCTGGAAGAGCCTAAAAAGATAAAATTTCATATCTATCAACCCCTTGTGAATACAAAATTTGTTACCTCAGAAGTCCAATCTATTGAGCCTAAGCCTAAGGTGAAGTCCACTAAGTCTCAGTAAAGAGAACCAACTCAATTCAAGTATTTTCTAAGCCCATAGGCCTGTATCGGACAATGTTCTAGCCTCTTTACAAGCTAGATGTCACGGCTTCTAAGTTCCGTACATCTTTCTTAGTCTCAATTGCATCCTACCTAAAATCAAGATTTTCTAAAGTTAAATTGCTCGTGAATGAGACTTAAAAAAGAAGCATAAGGCAAAATTAACTCAAACCGAACCTAATTGACACTAAATCAGTATAGTCAGACTAGGTCAAAGTCAAAGTCAGATTGCACATCCAATCAACACTAATCAGCCGACCAGAATCTGCCATATGGCAATCAGCAGCCTAATAAGAGTCAAAGGTGAACTAGTCAACCCTACTGCCAACCACCGCTTGTTACTATCGTTGCTGCCACTGCCAGCTGGTCAGCGGCCTACTAAGTTCCTACCAAATCCAGCTGGATCCTAGCCAACTTTCAGCCACCGTCACCATTCTGCGAGACTTCATCCACTGTTACATCAACCATCATGCCACAACCAACTCCTATATGGCCCAACCTGATACTGACATGTGGCCCAATCAGAGGGTGACACATGGCACTATTTGTGCAATTCGAATTTTTGTAGTGTTTTTCTCCTATTTCGTTCCAGTTGAGCTATATTCTGGAATCTTTAAGTAAAAAAAAGTCAATCCCTGTCTAACTTGGAAACAGCTCCCTACACTCCTAATTAGGTCATGCCTGCTCCCCTATAAATACAGCCTTCATTCTAGACACTATCTGACAGTCTAGCTCAGAAAAACACTCAATTTTCCCTTACTTTCTCTCTCTACCAGAATTTTCTCTCTCTTTCAACTCAAGATCCACTTTTTTAGGGTTCTACATCCATATCTCAAGATTCAGCTCAGATCCAACCATATTCTAGCAAGTTTTGTCAATTAATCTCTTCTTCCCCATTACATAACAATACACTAATATGTAAATAAACCACTTTTTAGTGATCATGAACTACAATCCACCTAAATCTTGAATTCAAATCTAGTATGTAGGCAGATCTGGGGTTTAATCACAGGTTGCAAGCTCAATAAACCTACAAAACCTTCTTTTTTCTTATTTATTCACAATTTTGGTTTTTTTGTTTATCATAGGTTTAAAGTCAATTTTAAACCTAGTTTCTTTTTAGTATAAAAAATTGCAGCATGCATTATTCTGTTTACAACAAGTTTTCTTTATGTTTATCAATTTGTTTTTCCTCTTTTTACATTATTTTCGTTGAGTGTCTTCGTGCAGGAACAACAATCAAGTTGATCGTAAGCCTAATATCCAATGGCATTGAGCAATTTTAGATCTGAGATCTAATCAATTTTTCTATCTTGATATTTGTTTCTTTTATGTTTAGGGTGCGTTTTTCTTATGATTATTTGCTATTGTTTGTGTTCATGCATAATTAATTTTCTCCTAATAATTTGGCATCCTTTTCTTTCAAATTAAGTCTTCTTCTTCATTATTTTAATCCACATCTGAAAACCTAGTCTCTAAATCCACTTTAGGAGACTAATGCCTTTTTGCAAGTAAATCTATTCTTGCATATTGGGTTACTTGGAGTCACTTTTTAAGTTTTTCCTTAATTTTTCTTTTAGAAATAAATTAGGATGGCGAATCATTCAAAATATTTTTTGTGTTCCACGAATTCCTATTTTTCTAATATTTTTCAGTTTCAATTTTGGGCTCGTATCCGCACCCCCTCTGACTTAACCTAAAGAGATAGTGAGAATCCTTTCTTTTTAGCTTAGCTTTTCCTATTCACGACTCCAATCTTCTTTCATCAGCTCTTTTTGCTAATGCCTTCACGAGAGAAGGAACACAAGCCAAAAAAGTCGTTCGGTTAGAAAACACTGAAGGTAGGGGGATAAGGAACGGAAACTCACTTGTTAACTCTTCCTTTCAAGTTTTTGCTTGGAGGAGTACTAAATACGTTATATTTTAAGGTAGGAATTGAGCCAAGCTAGCAAGGTAATGAGATTAGAAAGCAAGTGACCGACAGGGTTATTAAAGAGATTAGTGAGTGTAATGCATATGAATGTACTATGGCAAGAAGAGTCAAAGACTTGATCCTAGTAACAGCTTCTTTAAGAGATTGAAGCTTGGCCCATGGGAGCGAATTCGAAAATCTGTCGTTGATTTAAGCTCTATGCACATTGAATACTCCTTTATATTTTTTCAGGCCCTAGATAGTGTGTCAAATTCTTTTTCCTTTTTTAGTCTTCTGAGGGAGCTATTTGGCTTGATCATAGGAGTTTCGAGCTAGTAGCTCTTCGTTTTTCCTGAGAATAAAAGTCGGGGTGGGGAATCCTTCTAGTGGAAAAGTTTCATATGTTCTGGTCTATTTATGCTAACGGGGATAGAGAGCTAGGATACTTACATAAGAATTCTAGGAGTTATGGCTTGGGGTCGCATTTTTCCCTCTCCAGAGTCTAGTCCACGTTTGCATAGAAAAAAAAAGTTCGATGTCGCCTCTACCGGCTCCGACAAGTGGTACATATGGTACATGTATCGTCACCATTGCCTCCAATGACTGGTACATATGGTATATAAATCAATACATATAGTACAAATGATACATTATGTTCATATGCCAATATATATGTTTTTTGTACATACATACGGTACATATAGTATATATAATAAATATGCTAGTATATACATTTTTTAATCAAAGAGTAAAAATGTATTTTTAATTCCAAATGTGCTATTTACTACATTTTCATTACAATTTACCATTTACTTCAAACTTGCAAAAGGTGTTTCCTATTTACTACCAAATTTTATTTCTTATTGTATAATCTATATCTTGAAAATAAAACTATGGGATTTGGTGGATAGCACATTTTCTTATTTTGAATTAACTAAATAGTAATTAGTTTGATAAATTAATTCAATAGTAGAATTTAAAAAAAAAAAAAAATTAAAATACCTTTTAGTTTAATCAAATTAGTTTAACTAAATGCATTAATTATATTGGTAAATTACCTATTCCATTGTTTCAAAATTATTTTTAATCCCTGGATTTTGGCGAATTACACTTTAATTAACCTTTATTTTAATGAGGGTAATTTTAGAAACAAAATTAAGAGTGAATAATCATATACATTTCTTATATTTTTATCATCGTTATTGTTTAATTTTGGAGGGAATATTCTAATTCTTTACAGTCAATTTACATACGAATCATTAAATGAACAAGCATCCACGATAAGACCCACAAGAAACAATGGTGGCTGGGTGGGTGATGAGTTATTACAAATATTGACAGACGACGGAGCCAATTTGGTCAAAAAGAAAAAGTAAATTGCAATACAGAAATAACCCTAACTTTGTAATGCACAAACAAATTTCCCGCAAACCAACTCAATACCTTATATTAGAAGAAATTATCATTTCTTTAAACGTTAGTTATCTTCAGCTCCGTTCGCCTTTTTCAATTTTGCCACAAGAACCCACATGTTAGCTAGTTCATTTTCAAGATAAGCTTCTCTTTGCTTGGATTCCTCAACTCTCCGTTGAAGCTCACCCTCTCTTTGATCTTTCTCCATCAGAGCAGCCTCATACTGAAGCTCTCTTTCTCGACTTATAGCTAACTCTTTCTTTAGTTCTGAAGCTGGGCTAACTTGGTCATTTCGTTTCATGTGATTATTCTCTCTTCGACCATTCCGGGGTGTGCTGCTAGTTCTTCGTTGTGTTGGTGAGTTCTTAAATGCTGCTAGTTCAGCAGCTAATCTCTCATTATGATTCATGAGCTTGGCAACTTCTTCTGATAATGCCTTAAGTTCAACAGCAGCGGCTGAGGCTAGCCCTTTTGCATAAGAACTTTCATCTGCCAATTTCTGATTCCGCGTTTCTAGTTGTTCTTTTGATTCTGTCAATGCAATAACCTTTTGCTTCAGCTCTTCAATCTCCGCAACCTGACCAATGAAAAGACGAGAAATCAGCTGGAAGCAAAAATTTGTGCAGCAAATGCAATTTCCGAATCCACTACATTATGAAACTCAAGTATTGAAATATGTCACTAATATTCAGTGACTATTAATCATTTTTGCCGGCACTGCTACTCTAAAGGGAAACTCCATCCACACACATGGATCATCGTCGAATAAAGAGATTTAAGTAGGAAGAGCATCCCCCCGCTAAGCAACTCCAACTTTTCTATCTATTATATATTTACAAGTGTTTTCCCATGGCAACATTTGCAGACTACTAAAGCTACAGCCTGTACAATATTTACCAGCAATATCTGCATCTGCCGAAAAATATTACAATTTATGCAATATGACAAGCTTAAGCTAGAAACTAAAACTGAATGATTTTGCTCGTGGTTAGTTCTAGAATTGATTAATAAATCTGATTAATTTATTCTTCTCCAGAAACAAGGGTCTCATAGGAAATTATATATTGTCATCCATTCTACAAACAGAATGGAATGTGAGAAGGTTTAGGCCAATGGAAAGTAAAAAAAGAAGTTGCAGTTAGGTTTTATAAGAAAATTTCTCCAAGTCTTCTCTCCCCATGTATCCATATACCGTGAGCTCTGTTTCCCCACAACTCCTAAGGATTATTATTCAATTGATATTACTTGATGAGACATTGAACAAAAGAAACCATTTCAATTCCAACCAAGAAACTACATTAAAGCACCACATATCATAATAGTAACTTGGGAAAGGCTGATCTCAAACATGGATGAAAAGTAGAACCGCATATGAACATATAAACATTCACTCTCGCCAACCACACAAGACTCGATAACAGTATGATAACCAAATAGGTAATGCTGAAATAAATTCGGAACCTTATTGTTGGTTGAATGGACTGATTCAATTTTTCAAGAACCACATCATTCTCTTACTGTTGCTACTTTTCGCAAGAAGTTTTGAGGGGAAAAGAAAGAGAAGAAAAGGATATGATGTAATTTCACACAAAATATCATTTGATGACCTTAAGAACAAACCTGTGCTTGTTGAAGCAAATCTTCACTTCTATCTTTTGTCACTGCAATTTCATTTTCCATCTGATTTTGAGCATGTAAACTTTTTAATTCAGAAAATCGCTGTGAGTAACTGGGTAGAGGACTATTGTTTCTCAACTCTAGTGCATCAGAAAGCTGCTGCTTCAAAGAGGCAATTGTTTCCTGCAATCCTTCACATTCACAAATCTGATAGAAAGGAGATGCCAAGTTAATTTTTTGTCTCTACTACTGAAGAAATAATTCATGGATGTGTACACATTTAGATTTAGTGAAGTTGCATTCTGACCTTTTGGTTGAGCTGCTCCTGAATTACCCGATTATCTGCAGCTTTAACCTGGAAAGACAAATAATAAGATAACACAAATAAAATCATCATATGGCTAAAAAAAGAAAGGAACATATGAGTGGAATTGATTAAGAAGTTCAAACTTTCATTAACATTTGAAATTCTCGGTTCCATTTTATATGCATGGCGTAATCTTATATGAACTAATCACTGGATGATGTCAAGAATTAACTAATGTTTTTTAATATAAATTAACTAATGTTTGAGACTTGAAATTATTATCTAACATTATCTCAGATATAAGATCAGGAATTCCTAAATAATATTCATTTAATTTCCACTGGTCATGAAAAATATTCTTGCCATGTAGAAAAAACAGTATCTATATCATTTTCTCGCATCAGATTTTACAGGATAGATCACCTCAAGTTCACATGTAGAAAAAACAGTATCTATATCATTTTCTCGCATCAGATTTTACAGGATAGATCACCTCAAGTTCAAATGATTTCTCGTTCAATTGCTCCGTAAGTTCCGCAATTGTCTGCAGAAAAATACAACTCGATGGAATTAACTACGTCATGCACAAGCAATTTGAACAACTATAACTGAAGTTAAACTTACTTGAGATATTTCCATTTTATCCATTTTGTTGTGTGAAGAAATCATGATGGACTCTGTAATTTGCTTTTCCAGCAAAGCAATTTGCTCATTCTTTGCCTTGATTTCATCTCTCAGTCTCTTCATCTCCACCTTAAATACAAAAAGGATCAAACGGTGAATTTTCTAGGGCAACAGATGCTAAATGAAAAAAATGGATTTGGATACTTGAAAGAAAGTACATGAATCTGTTCCTTCTGGGGATTCCTCAAAGCCTCCTCAGACAACCTCTTCAAAGCACTGGAATGGAGTGCCACTTCACCAGACAAAATTTTCTGCTGTTCCCTTAGAAGATCTATCTGATCACTTGTTTTTATGCTAGTCTGAAACACAAATAGAGAGCAGGAATTCAGGCAGGTAAATTATTTCCATAAAGAAAATATGCAAAACTAGCAAATACAAAGACCGTCATCAGCATACCGAAGGAGTTTCTTGACCAAGGAAATTTTCATCAGGAACATCTCTATCTGGTTGAACCTCAGATGGAAGACCAGCAGATAGGGAGCTGTCCGTAAGTAAAGGATTTGAAAATCTGGATTCTGAATGAAAATTGCTATTTTCTGCTTGAGGAGTTGAAGGTGTACTAATGGATTTTACTCCACTTGATTTATCACTGGTACTAGTCCCCATGCCACTTTCTCGTTTCTGGTGAAGAAGAATATAGTTTCAAATTCAGGGCAAATGTGGTTGGAAGAATAAAGCAAACAGAAAAGAGCTATTATAACAACTGAAGAGTGTCAATATTTTCGCCAGGACAACCAATACCCACTTTGAATTACATATAGAAAAGCCAATGTGTCAAGTCAATAACAGCAGCATATGACCCAAATTATTACAGGGTATAATTTTTCAGAAGTAGCACTTATATTTGAGAGATTTCTTCCTTTATTAGCAACTTGGAACATCAAACAATTACAATGCTAACTCGATGAGAATCTAGTTGCAATTTTCTTGGATGACAACACACTGTGGAAGTGCTAATTTGATCCAGTAAAAAAGAAAATCAAGACATTATTCTAAGTAAATTCAGTAAAATTGACAATGAAACCCAATTCAAGAACACAGAGCAAGCAGAAAAACCTTATTGAAGCAAGATATTCAATAATGCATGAGTTCTAATATATAAAAAGGACAAATTATTAGAAAGCAGTATCAAAAAAAGTCAAAGGTGTTCTACTACTCTCTAATCAAGTTTCAGGACCCAACAATAATTCTTATCCACAGTAAAGATTGGGGTTATTTTTTTTCTTTATCATTATTATTATTTTACTTTGAATAAAATTAGTTACTTTTGGATGTCACTACTTAGAGGATTTCAGCCTTCCTGGCTAGAAGTTCTCACAATATATATTGTCAACCAAACAGCTCATGAAAAATGTCATGGCAGCAAAACCTATGAACTGAAAAGGAAAAACAAAAAGGGACTAGAATAATTTATACTTATTAGAACTGCAGATTTGACCAAAGAGAAGTTGAAAGAAGGAATAAGCCTGTAAAAACAAAAAGGAACTCCCCGAATTCCTGCTATATGGATGACTGAGTGCTTAGGATAGCAAATGAACCACAATTAATGAGTTACTAAGAGCTGCCTTGATAAAGCTCAATCAAATTTGTCTTATTCAGATTCATTTAACAAATGAGCCAAGTTAGAGCTAAACCAAGCTTGGCTCATCTAGACATGTCACTAACTAATTTATAGGCATGAGAACAATTCGTATGTAATCTTAAGGGTCTTAGTGATTATGGCACGTACTTCAGTTATTATTGCATTTTTTATAAATAAATCTTTTAAAAATTATTTGTTAAAAAGTAATTTTCAATAGTATAACAATAAATTTCTCACATTTATAAACTAATATTAATATTGTGAAAATATTTTAACTCAACTATTTTAATTTTTGGAAACATTTATGAATATCTATAACATTAATTGATCAAAGAAAATATTTAAGCTTCATAAACTTGTTTAGGCTGACAAGCTTTACATAAGCTTGATGATACTCAGTTCAGTTAGGCTCATTTTTTAATGAGCCAAACGTGAACTAGCCAAAGTACTTGGGAACTCAACACCTTTCACCTGAGAGTGCTGTATTCTCCAAACAATAGAATGCAAAAAGAATCAGGTTCAAACCTAAAGGTTGCTGTTTACACAACATGCATAAGTGTGAAACTGGGACCTAATCTAGTAAGATTCAACATGGATAAATAACATAGCTAATGAAAAATTTACAAAATACATACCCGTAGCTTTAACCAGTTCAGCAATCCATGCTTTCGGGTTTTCTTTTCCTCCTTAAGTGTGTCATCTGCTGTTTCATTGTTTCCATCAAGAGAAACGTACAATTCAATGTTTTCATCATCCAACATCAAGTCTCTCCTTTTATATGGTAGGTATGCAAGCTGCATATTACACATAGGCAACTAGAATCAGAAAATTTTCTTTGAGAAACAAATGGGTAAACCTTCAAACAAGGGCATCAAATTTTGTAGCCTAGGTGTTAAATCAGAAGGTAGTATAATGATCCAAAAGGGTATGAAACTAAAAAGTAATACCAATTTATTAGAATACCTCTTCTTCTCCAAAGGAATGTCTCCTCCTTGGACCAGGGCGGTGAGGAAACCTTGATGATTGTGAAGCTTTGGAGGACACCAAAATTAACTTCGTCAAGCGTTGTATTCTGCTCAATAAAGCTGCCTTTGCTTCTTCTTCTTGTTCCAATCTAGATTGTAACTTGACTTGACCATCTTCTAGCTTTACACGTCACATTAATACATCAAACCATTTGCAATGATTCAAAGAAGAAGAAAGACACAAAAGTTGCACAATTATGGAGACTAACATACCATGCAACACCATCATATGTTTTCAATTGAATGAAGCCCATGTTAGTCGTTAGACACACACTTCCTCACAAGTTGGAATGTGTAAACAAACAAAATTAAGTAAAGACATACAGGAGTGGGGATTGTTGCTTTTAGATGGCATAATATTAGATGTCATTATGAAACAATTCCATGCAAGAATGCAGGATTGGCAGAAAATTTTTGTTATGTGCAAGTCAAAGTTGGTTATGGAAAAGGAAAACAAAGATAATAATAAAATGAAGAACTGAAAATAAATTTTGAACAGGAGTAATTTAACTTTTGTTTATTTGGATCATTATTGTGTTGTATTTGACGGACCAAAACCACAAATTAATGCACCTCCAGCAGAAGTGGTATTGCAAGTAGCGCGTGGCCCATGAGATCAAGGTGTGTGTAATATCATTTGTTGTGTGAATGCTAGGGAGATATTCTTATAATAATGATTTTTGTTATTCAAATATATCATCATCAAAGTGGTTGCATGCGTACAACAGGGTACATGGACCCTTGACCTAGAAAGAATAAAAAAGGCCCAGAAAATGTAAAACATGTAAAATCTAACAAATGGTTCCTTCCTGTATTTCTTTGATTTTAATTTGTTGTAGTCACAAACGCTTCCGTTAACCATAAGTTCATATAGAGAATGACAGTTTATTAAAAGTTTACCTTTTGTTTTAGGAGGACAAGATCATCGTCAACCATATCTTTCAATTGTGGAACTGTCACAATACCCCTCTTCAGTTGTTCTAATTCTTCCTTTAAACAGCGTATCTCATTTTGATATTTTTTGATAAGGGATTTCTCATCAATAATCTGCAATTAAATGATTATTTCAGGCTTTGTGGACAAGATTATTTATAGATGCATAGATGTACACGATAAAGTACCTTGTTCTGCGCTGCTTGAATTTCAATGTGCTTAGCACGATGGGCAAACTTCAAAGTATTATGTGTCTCTTCAGAATTGCTTGATGAAGGAGTAACAGTACAAATAAGCTACAAGTTTAGAAAATAGGTCATGGATAAGGGGCAAGTCAGAAGCATATGACAAACCATAAGAATCGTAATCATCCAAGTAGGGGCATGCGACAAGCCACCTCTCACCACACCAGATATATGAAAAGTAAAATCTAATACATACTGATACACGGCCATGACCACTTAATGAAGACTGGAGAAGCCTGGTCAGTTTAGAGTCCCTGTATGGGATATGACTAGCCCTCACATCTGTCAGCTTTGATATAACCTATGAAAAATGATGCAGCAAATCCATCAAAAATTTTATCTCTAAAGATGTAAAATAGTTTGAAATTATGATTGGCAAATCATTTAAGACTTTTAGGCATGCAATGGAAATCTACTAGTTTAAATCGTTACCCATTAGTCAATAAAACAATCATCATGAGATCATTTTCGTTTTAGTCAGGAAAATTATATATGAAACACCTTAAAGTATGCAAACTCAAACAAGCTTTAATCCAATCCAGTTGGAGACATGAGTCAAGTAAATTTAGACATTCAAGTAAACAAATAAATCAGTCATGAGAAGCTTAATCAATTTGCATCCATATCTTACACATAGTAGAAGAAGCAGATGCAGAACAATTGTAGAAGAACTACTTGCAAGGTATAGATATTGATTAAAATGATGTAGATACATGAATAAATACGTATCCGTATACACAAAACAACAAACTTGTAGAATTTTTTGGAGATTTGGACTTATTGTCGAAAATAGAGGCTGGGACATTTTTCAATCCCAGTCAGGTCTGCAAACAAAAGAAGGAAGAGGATCAGAGGTCACCTTGGGTTGGATTGATTGATGAAAACTTTTCTTAAATATTTGATAATATAAAATTTTAAAAAGAGAGAGAGAGAGAGAGAATAGAATTTTGAGTATTAGTTAATAATTTGTAAATGACTAAAAGTAGTTAGATTTTTGTTAGTACAATTAATAACATCAATAAATAAGTTGGGTAATCAGTCTTTCATTTTCAAAATAACTATCAGGATTCCTTAACTCTCATTTCCACATATAATATGAAAAAAGGGATAAAAATACAAAAAGTTTTCTTCAATGCAACTATAGTGAACCATGAAAATTAAAAATTTTCTACACTTAAAACAATTTTAATTTTAATATTGTAGGGGATAAATGACTGCTCTTAACTTTTAACATTTCCAAATGAAGTATTAATAAAATTCATTTTAATGTTTCAAGATACATATCATTTACATAAATTTATTATTATTATTTGGCTAAAACAAGGTTATGGGAGACCTAAAAAAGACCAGCAACCAGTGAACAATTAGCCTGGTAATTGAGAGGATTGACTGGTCAATTGTGGGTCTGAATCCAAATAGTTGCGACAAACGCGATTGCTACGTTACAGGGAGATTGCATATAGTAGATCACATGGAAGATGCTCAACTATTTATATACTAATGAACAACAATGGTGAATAAGAACTCACAGTTCCAAGCGTTAGCAGGCTCTTGTTAATATAGGATCCTTCTTTTCGTCGCACGCCAGTAGTCTCAGCTTTTGAACTTTCAGAACCTGCCAGATCGATGAGGTTCTGCAGTTATAAGTAAAATGTGGAAAGTTAAAAGATATCACTGACATCAAACAAGGTATATGCAAGAAAAATAAAGTAACAAAAGAGAAGGTTGTAAGTCGGGCAACAAGAGCAAGTTCACAGTAAAATGCAATCAGTAAATAATGATTAAGCATCGGTTTCTGATTACCAGTTGAGACAAATTTACAGCTTCTCCCTCATTATTTTCCCCACACGAGCTACTCTCTATTGTCTGTATCAATGTAGTTTAAAAGCTATAAGAGATATAAAATGAATCACTGAAACATAAACAGTTGGTAGGAAAATGTGCTGAAAGTGCACAATCAATTACAATTATCAAAGCTCTCTCGTGAAGGTAGGTGTAGCAATACCAGTGTAAATATTGTATGACTCCGGCTACTGAGCAAATTAAAATTAGTCGACCCAACATGCCTGTGCTCTGTACCAAACAAAAAAAAAAATCCAATCACCAATTAGACAGAATGAGATTTGTACCTTCCAGGAAGAAATTATACTATTAGAGAATGATTTTCAATTTTCAGTTTGACAGACTGAATTATTCTTCTATTTTGTCTTAAGAGGTTTGTTCTTTGCTTATAGAAATTCAGTGTAATTACTTAATGGGTACATAGTGAGAATTGGGTATTAATAACTGAAATCCACTACATACATGTATAGAAGATTAAGGAGGATAATACGAACCCACCTTATCCACCTACTTATTTATACCATATTATCGATCCATACATTTAATATGCACAACAGTTCCGAAATCCATAATCAGAATTCTGAAACCTGTAGTCTATTTATTGAAAAAGCCATCTAGGAACAGTTCAATACCAGACAATTTGATGAAGCAGCAAGCAGCAAAGATTCTTGTTTAGTAAATGTTTGCTTTGTGAGAGAAAATGTGTTTGGTTTCGTAACTCTTCAGTAACTAGATGTATATAGGATCTCAACATAAAGGTAAGAAATCCAGAAGGTATGGGTTGCATTTCTTGGCTATTATGTGGGAACAAAATAGAAAAGTTATCCAGAAAATTGAAACCCCTCCAGACATTGGGTGAGGAAGTCTGATACTCTGATTACAAATGAAAAGAAGAAAAAACTGAACTGAACAACATAACACAATTCCATTATTGTAATTTAGAAAATCTTAGTTTTCAGTATTTAGTTACCTAACAAAATTATAGCGTTACATCTAACTTTTTCATTATATATATTGAAAACTTCATTAATAACTTGTAATTCAATAATTTTTAGTTAACAATTTATAATTCATAACTTGTAATTTCACTGTATTATGCTAGATTGCTTTCAAGATATTTTGTCCAAGACTGTAATTACGGTTTCAGATATTTGATTGCTATGGAAACGTGTTCAGCCATCCAAATACTCATTCCTAAGTGTGGCCTTCGTTCCAATATTTCAGTTTTCTTTTGAAAGATGAACTAGTTTGGATCACTTTGAAAAAGTTGTAGACATGTTTCCCATGCTTTTGTGCAAGCTCATGCATAATACTATTATTCATTTGTTGGTAATTACCACTACAAAAAAAGTGAAAATCAAAACTCTAAAAAATTGATATGACATAAGAGTTACCTTCTCCAGCAGCTATAAGAGAAAGTGCGTGAGCAGGGGATAATACAACTTCTTCCTTTATTCCTTCAACAAATGTGCCCTGCAGAAGAATTGTGATAAATGATGAATACTCCATCAAAAACATAAGAAATGACATTTTGATCAATTAATGGTGACAACATTTGGGAAAAACTGAAATTCTACAGATGCAGACAATGTTTACATGCTCTCGCATGAGTCAAGAAACAAAGCTTCTTCCTATTCTCAAATCAAGGTTCATCTGGTTGACAACAAGTGGCCTATACTATTTCAGTAAAAAAGAATTGGTAACTTAGAGAACAAAAGGGACCAGAAATCCTCATGTGAAACAATGACGTCAAGCTCCTGATCTAAAATTTTATTGGATTACAATTCCAGTTTGTAACTGATCATTTGTTGACTAAAAGGAATATCAGATTCTGTACTAGATAAAAATCTTAATCTGCTGGACGTCCTGTTTAAGCTGCCTTTGCTACCAATGCTTGCTGGTTTAACGCAAACTAGGAGAGAATTTTCACTCTCCAGTCAAGGTTCATTAAGAGAACCTTACGACATCCCAGATTTAAGACACAAATATTTTGTTTAAAATTTTGCATCCTTCTTTACAAATCTAAAGATTAATAGCTACCCACTATAATAAAGACTTGCTAAACCACAAAAACCCAATACTAATAGTGAAACTGGAAACAGTAATAAAATAAAACCACTTAATGCAGCAGCCAAAGTACCCTAAATACAGCTAGTCTACAACAAATTGCCTTCTTGGTTCTATAAATATCAAACTTCAACATATTACTAGCCAAAACATTGAGACCCATAGTTTCTTTTTCTCCATTGCCCTACAGAATACAGGGGGAGGGGTGATGTCATTCCCTCTTGTCCAGCATACAGGTGGAGGGGGTGATGTCCAATTGGGGTTCAGACCTCACTCATGAACTTTTGCTCCTAACGGACATCATGTCATAATAGTGCCACAATTGATAGCTTATAAGACACCCTGCAAGATTCTTCACCACAGATGCACAACCAAATATGACCAAATGGCCACCCTCAACTGAATATCTTTCCAGCATTGATACAAAGACCAACCATCCTAGCACTCCAATCCCAAGGGTAATTACAAACAATGAAATCAAAAAAGTTGAAGTGAACTTGGCTTGCATGCTTAAATTACAATGAATATAAGTTTGTGAACCAACAAACTGTACATAACTCAAACAAAATGTAAGTGAAACTACAGAACTGGCAATTCCCCAAACTGCCTAAACAATCAACCATATTTGCACTTGCAGCACAATATTTGGTGCGGATATCCAAGATCATATAAAAAATTGTCATCCTTCACCTTCATTAGAGAAAATTGATTTATTATCACAGATGGGAATTGGTTTTTAGAGAACCAATGCATAATCTTGGAAACTTTTTCTTTCATCTTTCCATCTTATCATCTGAAGCTTTTTTCCAATGCAAAGAAAGAACCTCACGTCAAATTTTTCAAATATTTGAAATACCAACAGAACTCATACAGAGGCCTAAACTGTAAGATTACAAAGAGTCAGAGCATCCATTACACTTCACAATAAGTTACAAGTGCCCATGACCATTCTTGAGTCAACGAATCATAAAGATACATTTGGCAAAACAGCTTCAGCGGGTCAAAAAACACAAACAGAGTCCAAGCTAAATAAAGGGTTCACAAGTGGCAAAAAATCTTATTTGAAATTCAGGCTTCAGCATGTATATTCATCAAGATTGAAACTGATTGAAACGCAGAGTTTGCATGATTGCATGTCCAACTTGGGACTAATATGATCAAATGGAACTGCAAACAATAGCCAGATGAATAATTTGAAGAACAAGTTGTCACCACTAGGAACCTTTCATGAAGCAATAAGCCACAACTGCCAACTACATGCTCAAAGAACTGCCGCTTATATTCACACTAGACTTAAAGGCATTAAAAGCTGACAAAAAAAAAAACACTATCAAGAAACAAAAACAGGTGTCCTCTGTTTGGCCTAGATTTCTGCAATACTAAACCATAATCCCAATGTGATCATTAAAATTTAAAAATTACCATAAACCAAGAGTTAGGACTAGCTGCAAATAAACTATGTTTGCAGGATCGATCCAAAAGGAATGTATAAGTATGATATATGTCCATGACTGTTTTAAATGATTTTCAGTGTTTTTGGAGTGCACGCTACTTTATTCAGCAGTAGTTTGACCTGGTGTGTAACAATAAATTAAGGTAATGGCGCAAAAGCTGCAATAAGGACATGCGCTCTAACCAATTCTATTATGGGTTTTAACTTCCTTAGCAGTTATGATTATCACAAATTAAATATAGCATAGGAACAAAATTTGATAAGGAAGTACCTGAGCATCTTCTCTAATTCTTAAATTTTGTCCTGCTGGGTTCAACAAGTCATTAACAACCTGAAATGAAGAAAACCTGAAGAATAGTGATGTCGCAGAAGAGGCTAAAGAAGTATGACTAGTTCACATCAGCAGTGGCAGGTAAGATAGACAAATGCAAGTAAGCAAGAAGTCAGATAAAAGAGGGAGGAGGCTAACCTCGTTGTAGATCTCTAAGTATGAAACACGAAGGAGAAACTCTCGGTTTGGTGTCTATGTCACAGAAAAATAATAGATTAGCATTATTAAACATCTATCTGATAGATAAAATTACCTAGGCGGTCATGTTCCATGCAAAGTACCTCTTGAATGATGCTAAAAGCATCCTTCACTGCCAAAGGTATAATCCCAGGAGACCTCTGATCACCCTGCCATTTGAATGTTATGCAAGTCAATGCCTACTATAACATTTGTTAATGAAACAGCAGACAGCGTGACTAAGGATGCTGGCATTGTTGACAGTGAGAGCATTAAACTGACACGTGATTTGTAATACACACAAAGGTAGGTGAGATACTATTGAAACTTTCTTGTTGAGTCTCAGAATAACCAGGCATCAGAAAAGGAAAATAAAGGGATCTAAAAGCACATCATCATTGAATTTTGCATGAATTCTATAGATATCATACACTACATCAGTAAAGTGATTTCAAAGAGAATTAGCATATTATTTCTGAATCTCACATGCATTGTGTGAGTCTTCCCACTGCTTGTTACACCATACGCAAAAATGGTTCCTGAAACACAATAAATCAATCACTTAACCAATGCAAGCTAAAAGAAGAAGTCAGTTCTGGTAAGCAGATGACTGTTCAGAACACTTACCGTTGATGCCTTCCATAGCACCACTGACAACTTGCTGAGCAGCAATATCATAGACATGACGTGTTGTAGTTGTAGGGCCAAATACTCGATCTATTAGGAAATCAAATAAAAAAATCAAAACATTTACAAGGATGTAATTCATTTCTAACATTTTCAATGAACAACAACAGCATTCCAAACCAAAAATGGAGAATAAACCAGCTTTTGTAAACTAATAAATAGCACATGTTGTCAAATAATCACAGCAAAAATTAGCACAGTTTTGACTTGTGTCAACTGCAAGTATAAAAGTACCCAAACAGTTTTGCATTTTTTTTCACTTGAGGTTTGATGAATTTCTTATTTGCTTATCATTATCTTTCTCTATTTCTTTTTCTTTATTGATTTTCATTGACGCAAAGGTATTTCCTTTAGTCATCTTCCCAGGTTCCAACACCATGACACTAGCAGTTAGTGTAGCACTAGAGTAGTGATGCTTGAAGGTAACCAAGGGTCTGCCATGTTAAATGTCAGACTACAGGAACTAATAGTGTAAGACATTGGTTACAACAAATTAAAAGATAGACCAGACCCTCTCTTTGTCAAACGAATTTCATACGCAAAAAATCATGTGGTTATTTCTTCTGCATTTCATCCTGTAGTTTAAAATCCTCTAAAATGCAGAAGAAAGACCAAGAGAAATAGCCTCAAAAGGCCGACCAGGCAACCTAATTTTTATAGATGACTGATTGTTGGTAAAATTTAAAGATGTAAAAAAAAGTAATAAAGAATAATATTAGCATAAGCACAAGTGCAGTAAGTGGTCCGCTTAAATTGGTTTCAAATGTCAACTCAGGGCAACTTAAATTAGCAGAAAAGAAAGTAAAACTTGTACAGTGCTACTTTCTTATTATTTGAAAATAAAACGCTTTATATGTCCCTGTAAAAGTATGTTGCATGTTGGCAGACACTCACAGGAGGGGTCACTTCCAATTCCTAGAAACTCTATCAATGAATATACACCATTGAACTTAATTTCAAAAGACTTTTTGATGGAACACAGATGAGAAAAAATGGTCAACAGAATTTCTACGTTTTGGTCAGATGGTCAGAACCAAAGCCAATCCAACACTATTCAACATAAGTTACCTACACATAAGGTATACCACATTAACTATATAACAAGTAGTATTCCAAAATTTCAATGCAATTTGTCAAGCATACAATAAATCTTGTACAATTCATAAGCCCAAAAAAAGTGTGTTTGTGTTCATCTGGATGATGTGTTGCACTGAAGTAAAACCAAAACCTCAGTATGGCATTACATTCAAAGTGTCCCAGAAACCTTCAGACAGAGCATAGAAACTTCAGAGCATGTTTGATTTTACTTTAGTTATACATACATAAATTTTAAGAATATAAACCTTGAAAACAAAAAACATATCAACTAACCATAAGCATAGGCGATGGATGGATTATGTTCATTTCTGACAATAGTTTCTCCATCAGCATACCAAGCAATCTCCTCTCCATGACGAATTTCCCTCGGACTACATAAGCAGAAATGAAATGAACAAATCAATGACCATTTCACCAATCAGAAAGAAAAACAATAGAGCGCAAGAAAAGAGAAGTGAAATGCAGACCTTAAAGGACGGAAACGAACTGTAACGGTAACATTTTCTTTGGATCTCTCTACTTCTAAAGGCACGCTTTCAGAGTAAAAATACTGCGGCTTGCTTCGTGCAGACGACGAGGCAGGGGAACTCTGACCGTCTATAGATGTTTCTACATATCGCTTAGAAGATGATGTGGTTGAAGATGAAGGAGAATTGGCCGCTTTTGAATTGCTCAAACCTAATCTCTTCGCTTTTGATCCTTGTTTTGACGCCATCATCGAACCAACTCAATCAACTGGAAATTAACTTTAACAAAATAAGAAAGAAATTGGCTAAGTAATGGACCAAAATTTTAAGTTCACAGTAAATAATTCTCAGAATTGCAGAACCGATGGTTTCGAAAACTAATTAAAATAATAGAGGGAAAAACAAGCACGGAAGAAAGAAAACAAACAAACATTCTCACACTAAAAGCTCAACAAAATTATGGAAAATGAAACAAAAAAGAAATTCAATAGCTGCAAGCAACAAATTAGCAACTTAAAAGGATTACCTCAATTTAGAAAAAGAAAAGAGCAACGCAGTGAGCAAACAACGAGTGAGGGAGAGGCAGAGCATGGAAGGTGAAATGCGTGATGTTCAGAGAGAGGGGATCTTTCTCGAAGTGCGTTTGAGAAGTAAACTAAAGAGTAGATCTGCTAAAAAAGAGAGAGACGCACAGCGAAGAAGCTAATGAGCGTAGATTAAGAAGAAGAACGTCATCATCATCATCATCGTGGTCGTCACTCTCCTCTCTGTTGGTGAGAGACTGAGAGTACAGGAGGGAGAGAAAACAGAGAGAAGGTGAGCTATTAGTGATTACTGTTGATTTAGCCTTTTTTCTCTCTCCTTTTCAATTTATACTATTTTTCTTGCCTTGGAAGCGATGCCCTTAATCAAAGGCTAACTGCATTTTCAATCAAGAGACTTGCCCTTTTTAACAAGGGAGAAAATTATGCTATTTATATTATATCATCATTTATACAAACTTTTTTTTTTTTTTTGGCCAACATACAAACACTTTAATTATTATCGACATAAAGTCTTACATTACATATGTAGCAGAAACTAGAGAGAGTGAGAGAGACACACACAGATAACGGCATCTGAAAAAAAAAGAAACAGCCAGTTGGAGAGTGGAGAGCATGAAAGAAAGATGCTGTTTTATTAGTATTTTATTTTATATTTATATTTTTTGTATTAGAAAAATTATTTTCAAGTCCATGAAATTTGACCTAATCTGCTTTTAGATCCTCCTATTTTGGAAAACTAATTACTGGATCTTTATATTTTCAGACTATTTGACTCTTGGGTCCTTCCGTCCCATTTAATCACTAGTTAGAGTATAAAAAAAACTAAAATACCCTTTATTTTATATATAAAAAAAAATTTCTTCAAGTGCCTAAAATTTACATCAATATACTTTCAGGTCCTTAATTATTTTTATTTATATTTAACTTATATATTTAATAATAACAGTTATTAATTAGAGTAATATGAAAGAGGGGTAATTTTGTCATATTTTAAAGTTGTAACCAAAAAATATTGACGTTTATTGGACAAAAAAATTGGAAGGAATGACCAAATGATATAATGGCTTGAAAATTGAAAATCCTAATAATTGGTTTTTCCAAAATCGAAGAATATGAGAGTATATTAGGCCAAATCTTAAGGACTTGAAAATAATTTTTTCTTTCTGTATTAAGTCTATTAGATCTCAGGTCCAGAAAAAAGGTGCCTTACTACTAGACTACTTTTTGGGCTTCTGTATTAAGCCTATTCCATTTTACCTTTTTTTTTTTTTTTTTTACCTTCGACAATTTTTTTTTTAAAAGAAAATTATGATTTAGACCATGAGATGTTATAAATCAATCTAATAATTGAAACCTCAGAAATTTTTAAAATATAGTAAGTATACTGTTGTATTTTAAGTATAAAATAATAATTCGTAATTTTATTTAATTTTTTTCAATTAACCAGCCAAAATGTTTCTCAAATATTGAAATACAAATTATTTCAAAAAAATGTGAAATAAAAATATATATTTTTAAATAACTATTAATTTTATTTTATAAAAGTAATAGTTTTATTTAATATATCACATCATTTAAAATAATAAATGATAATTACATTAAAACAAATTTAATGTAAGTACACAAACTCTTTGAAAAATTAAAACATATGTTTTCAAATTTAAAAAAAAAATTGCATTTTTGACTTTTTTTTAATAATTTTAACCCTTTATTATTATTATTATAACAGAAAACGTAAAACACAGCAGCAGCATCTCCATTGCCGATCGTAGCTCCATGAATATAACGATTTGCTCCGGCGATCTGCTTCGGCCTCCAAGCATTGGGCCTATACCATGGATGACCTCCAGCGACGGTGAATTTGGAACGAAGTCGCCTAGAAGAAGTTGAAGGAAACCTCGATTGAAATTGTCTCGTGAAAATTGTCGGAAAAAGAAAGAGAAAAAGAAAGAGAAAAAGAAAAAGAAGCAAATCAATTGAGGGCGAGGAAAACGGAGCTTGCCAGAAATAATGGCCGCCATTCAGATTTTTACTTTTTCTGACCAAAAGGTGAAGAATCTGGAGAAAACGAACGCATTTTCAAAATCAACACAAAAGTTTCTCAATTTGATCACCGTGGAAATTTTCTTGCGACCATCCAGCGAACCTCTTACGGGATGGAATGGACATCTATCGTCTTTTTTTCCTCCCCAAGAATGGACATCTATCGTCGTTTCATCAATCCGGCAGCTTGTTGATGTTGTTTTCGCATTAGTAAATATGTATAAATAAACGTATTTACACATATTTGCACTTATACACATATACATACTTGTATATATATGGTTATTGATGTTTATTAACTGAAATTTTATTTATTTGTGTGAACCTTTATTGACTTGTTGATACATTTATTGATATTTGTTTGTAGATTTTTTTTATTTACTTGTATTAATTTTTATCGACTTATATATGTATTTATTGATTTTTATTTACTAGTATTGACTATTATTGAAAACTTTTTACAGTTGGAAACCACCTTATTGCAGCAGCAATTATTTTTCGACCAACTAGTGAATTTTTGAAGAATTTTAAAATTTATTGACATTTATTGATTTTATATGGATAAATATACATCAAAAGGGGTAGTTTTAAAATAGTACTAATTTTAATCGCGTGTGCACGGGGATACTCATTTCATATATGTATGTATTTTTTTTGCTTTTTATATTACTTTAAAGCATAAGAACTTATTAGCTTATAAAAGGAAAAATTATTATGTTATTTATGTGTTTTTACAAATTTGTAATATTTTGTTTGCATATTTTGGAAAATAATATGTTTTTATTTTCATATTTTAGTTTCATTATACTATATAATCCATGCATTAATTTTTTATTTTTTATTTTTTTTTTAAATTTCCCCAAAACTTGAAAATGGAGAACAATAAGCCACCAAACTAGAGTCGCCATTGCTGTTATCAATTTTAAACCAACGAACTGAGACCACCACTAGCAAGTTCTCATTACGATGAGTCATTTTGGCAAAGCAAAGATAACCATCTTAATGGACATGATAAACTAGCAATCTTAGCCAGGGAAAGAAGAAATGAGAGAAGGAAAGATTATCAAATATTCAAGGATGAAATTGAGGCAGCTTAATATGTAATTTAGCACCTAATGTTTGTAGCTTTTCCTATATGAAATCTTAATGTTTGCATATGCATAATTTAATAGCTCACATTTTAATTTTGTCAACAAATTGACACCTCAGTAGCCGTGTGAATTACACGCATGATTTAGGAGCATAAACCATAATTTTTAAGACACATTTGTGTCCGTCTCAAAATATCATGAACCAAAGTGAAAATTGACACATTCCTATTCCTTTAGCTTGGTGTTTATACCACCACTCACCGGAAATGGATCTATAACCACCACCCACCTAAATGGCATCAATAAAGCTTGGTGTTCATATCAAGTGGAAGAGCTCATCGAGGGGAGGTGAACATTGTGCTCATTGCCTCTAGCTATTCACATGTTGACGGGAATTTGAGAAAGACACCTCAGTAGTGAAACTGAAATTATCGATTTCGTGACTCTCTAGTGATCGTTGATGAATTCAAGACCATTGGTTGACTCTTTTAGTTAAACATTTCTTTTAGTACCCTTATTTTATGTCGATCATTGACTAGACCGCCACCTAAATAATAACTAAAAACTCATGAAAAGTGCAAGGAAAATGCTCTGGGAAACAAAGATCTTCAGGTGACCAAAGTGTTGGTTTTCGATGGTCATAAAAACGATTGAGACTAGATTTTAACTCCACGCATCACAAATTTCGTTTTGACACCAAAATCTTCGCATTTGTTAGCCGGAACGAGAGATGATGTCGGGTTGGATCACGTGACTGAACTATTCTATTGCATTTTTTTGAGCTATTACGATGACCGGAAGGGGAAAATAAGACCATGATTAGGTTGCTCTCATTGAGTACTTCTATTTTATGTACTCATTTGCTCCGATCGGTGCTAAAATCAAAGAATGAGATTTTGAGTTTGGTGAATTCCAAAATAGTACTTAGTCTGAAGAGAAGAACAGTAAAATTTCACTCTAGTCCTAGTCTGAAAATTGCATTTTGGCACCTAAAAAGTGTGTACTTCGCACATAATTTTATGACAAACAAAGTATCAAGTTGCTGAAGGAATTAAAAAATGAGATATTAAATTGTGAAAAAAAAGGGTTAATATTAAATTTGGAAAATACTGCAAACGAGTGCTAAATTATATATTGAGCCAAATTGAGGCAGGTGAACAAGATGAAAAATTAGAGATATAAAGAGAGGAAGACAATTTAAAAAAAAAAAAAAAGGACGGTCTGAAGGAAAATTTTGAAAGGAGAAATAAGATGGAGAGACGAGAGAGATTTTGAGGAGATGAAGAAGAATAAAAGATAAAGGAGGAGCCGATCTAATAATATGAATTTCAGCAATTTTTAAATTTTATTTTATTTATTTAATTACATTAATTATTAAAACTAAATTAAATTATACATAATTATAAATATAAAATAACAAATAAATTATTTTAATTAACATATCGTATTAAACTTAATAAATATAATTAGAATAAATCAAATGATTTTATTAAACAAATTAAGTAGGATTAAATGAAAACCTGAATGGTAATGTTGACTTTCTTTGGGTTTAGCTAATAGTGAAATGGATATAATGTACGAAAGGACATGAGAGATGGGAGTTCAACGATGTAAAACTTTAAGAACTCGAAATCATATTTTTCAAAATACAAGGAGTTAAAAGCATGTTAGCTATAATTCGGGGAATCAAAATTAATTTCATTAAGCATTAGATAATTGAATAATTATCTTTTACTGCTCTCTAATTCTCTTTCTCCTCCTCTCTAAACTCAAGCTACTCTTTTGTATTAGTTTTTTTGGGCGGTACAAATGAATTGTTCAACGGTGACTACCTCTTTCTTGTTCTTTTCTATTAGTTTATGTAGTCTTTTTATTTTTTAATCTAATAAAATTTAGATTTGTATATATTTAGAACTGGTTTTATATTTTATTTCTCATATTTTGAGATGTTTAGGGTTAATCATGGGTGGGTTTGGGGCAGATTTTCTAAAATCCGTCCCCATCCCGCTCACTCATATCTTGCGCTGCTTTGTGCTCCATTCATTGTGAGTTGAATTTTTCGGATCATGGTCGGGTTGGGTATTAAGCAGATTTATCCACGGATTTTTTATTTAAAAAAATAAATTTTTAAAGCAAAATAAAATAATATAAGTATTTTTTATGCATTTAAATTATAAAATAAGATCAATTAATTACGTAATCTATCAAATAAATTGAATAATTCAATTGATAAAAATAATAGTTATTACTTCTATATTAAACCTTATTTGATTAATTAAAATATGCAACTTCCATAAATATAATGTAAGAAAAATCAAATTTATATGTCAATTATTCATGAATTTTAATAAAAAACATATTATTTTTATAGTAGTTTTTATAAACTGACATATTCATCGTCATTTAGAATTAAAAATTTTTAAATTATTAATAAAATTATAATATCATCTTTAAGCGGGGCAGATATACTAAAATCCGTCGTAGCCCCAAAACCTACAGCGGATTTCATTATTAAAATCCATTTCCATCCCGTGCCCTAACGGTTAGGTAAAATGTGTCTAATGCGGGTCGGGTTTCAACGAATCTCACTGGATTTGGTCAAATTCTTAACCCTAGAGATTTTATTCTCCTTTTTTAGTGAGATTTTGCTCCTCTAGATATTTGTTTAGTTTCATTTGTAGAGTCATTTTGTTTATTGACAAAAAAAAAAAAAAAATTGCTATACTAAAAATAAATTTGTTCTTTATATTTGAGTATGAATTTAAAATCAATATTATGAGACTAGTTGAATGATTAAGTTTCTAATAATGGCCATAAGTTATCATTAAAAATAATTAAGAACTTGTACAGTAGCCGGAATTACTACTCGAATGAAATAAATTGAAAATATTTCAAAATTATGTTAAACTTCTAAATTTTTTAGGAAAAACTTGTATTTCAATCTTACATAAAATTTCACTTCTTTCAAAAAAGAAAAATGATCAGTTTGAAAGCATTTAATAATTCAAACTGAAATTTAAAAAATGTAGATATTTTAATTATGATGTCGTAATTATACATAATTTAGCCAATTTAGAAAGTAATCCATTTTGGTATTGCGAAGCAGACTTGCCGCTACATAATCACAGAACTCCCGTGTTGTCTTGCAAAGGTGCTAACTATAATAGAATACAAACGGTGAAGTAAAATAGACGGTTCCTTTTTATTTTTTTTTAAAGGTCCCATTTGCTAGTTGCGACGCGTCTACTGTTGGAACACGTGGAATTCTGCTTTGCCAGTTCCTGCACAGTCAGCAGCCTCTTTTTTAATTGAACTCCTAAAATATTTGTTTTTATTTTAAGAATATAACGTCTCTAAATCATTAGTTAATTAATTAATTTTATTTGTAATAATATTGATTGAATTTATATTTATGTTAGAATAACACTTCAATTTACATTAATAAATTTAAATTAAATCTATTAGAAATAATATTTAATTAATTAATTGGATTTGTATTTATGTTACAAGAATATTATTCAAATAATACTTCTAATTTATATTACTAAATTGAAATCAAATTTGTTGACGAATACAAAATCTAAAATTGTTTAGGGAAATTTTGATGAAAGTCCAAAAGTTTTTTTTTTTTTTTAATAAAGGAATAGTCGCATTAAAAACTCCCTTAAGCATTTCTTTTTAAAATGTCGTCATAAAAGGAAAAAGATGACTAGGCATGTTCTTATTATATTACGAGAATTAATAATCAGAAATACAGCAATTGTCGGAAAAATCTCCTTGACAGAGACTGTACAACTCATTAACCTTAGCTCATTTAGCTAACCTATGAGTTAAGCAATTCGCCTCACGTCTAACATGTCGAAAAGAGCAAGAGGCAAACTCTCTGCTACTATTAACAATCTCACAAATATCAACCCCCCCTCCCCCCCCAAAAAAAAAAAAAAGACAAGTAGAATTTTTCCCTTTCCTAACTTCTTGAATAGCCATTAGTGAATCTGACTCAATAATAATATCAGGAAAGCTAAGGGTGGTAGCCAGAAACATACCAGATTTAATAGCTTGGATCTTTGCTTGGAGCACAGTAGAGACTTGTGAAAATTTTCGAGTAATTGAGACAACAACCTGTCCATTAGCTATTCTTGCGACAGCTGCCACATCAACCTAAAAAGAACCCAGACTCAATGCTGCATCAAAATTTATTCTTAATATTTGGATTGAAGGAGGCTCCCAGACTACCAGAGTTCGCGGAATGTTACCCACATCTTTATCGCTCACTTCTGCATATTCCACAGCTAGTCTTGAAGATTGGACATATATACTTGTAGCATTTTTACAACAATGTTGAAAAATACATTCATTGCGGTTTGTCCAAAGACCCCAGAGGATAAACGTGATCAGCTCAATAATACTCTTTTTATGACAAGCATCCAGGAAAAAGTCCAAAAAAATGAGCATTAAAAACAAATGAATGATAAATGCAAGGAACTTCATGGCTGACTTTTTCCCAAATAGAGACAACCAATGGACAATCAAAAAATATGTGTTTCATAGAGTCCACACAAGAACCACATACCTTGCATTCATTATCAATCACAATACCCCGAAATGATAAGTTCGGAGCTGTTGAAAAAATATCAAAAATTACCCACAAGAGGAATATCTTCACCCTTGGACTAGCACTCGAAGTCCAGATAATTTCCCACACTTTTTGACACGTGTGTCGAGTAGCAATTTCCTTCCCAAGAACTGAACTAGCCACATAATATGCTGACTTCACTGAAAAGTTCCTTATGGGGGAGTCCTTCCAAATTCTGGTATCATGTTCACAAAATCTAGAAATGGAAACATTTATAATAGCATTAGCAGTACCTGAATCAAATAAATCTCTAATAAGATTTATGTCCCACCTACATGTACCAGAGATGAATAAATCCAACACAACCAATTGATCCAGAGACGAGTCACTAGCAGCCGGAACCTTACAACTCGGAAGATTTTGTAGGTCCCTTGGGGCAACTAGGAGGGGAGTGAATTAGTTGGCTAATAAAAATTTTGGTTAAGTGCGGAATGTGGTGGATTGAAACTTTGATGGAAGTTTAGCAAGATTAAAGGATAGGTTGATGAACAAGAGATTTATAGTGATTCGGCTTAATCTCTTAGCCTAAGTCCACTTCTCCAATCTTAGAAAGGAATTGAGTTCCACTATTCTTCAAAAAGAATACAAGAGAGGTTTTGCAAGTTCACCTCAAACTTAGAGTTTATAGTTAACTCCAAACTTTACAATCTTTGAGTTTAAAGCTTACTCAACAACTATCTAACACTTATATGTTGAGTTTAAGGATCACTCAACAAACACTCAAAACAAAAATATTGAGTTTATAGTTCACTCAACAAACTATACAATGAAATACATTTTTGATGAATAAAAGAGTGAAAGATGAAGAGAAGGTTGTTTACAAATGAAGCTCTTAGTGTTCTATAATTGAATCAACCTTCAAATGGCTATAGCAATGGGTATTTATACCCACAAGTGAAAATATAGTCGTTGCTCCAAGAATTAAATATATTTTCAAAAAAGTGACAGCTACTCGATCGACTACATACTACTCAATCGAGTAGTAGAAAGAAATGTTCCTAACGGTCATATAACGGACCCCATTGACGTCAGCACGCATTTAAATTAACTAGCCGTTATATCCTGTTGGCAGTACTCGATCGAGTTCCGTGGGGTGTACTCGATCGAGTTGATGAAGATTTGACTTTAACTGAAGTTTTGACCAAGGTACTCGATCGACTAGGCAGGTACTCGATCGACTAGGCTAGTACTCGATCGACTAACATGCTTCTGTAACTTTTGGACAAATCTACTCGATCGACTTGATGCTACTCGATCGACTTGAAGGCTTCTGGAATTCTTGGAGGCATTCTACTCGATCGACTACATAGCCATTTCACAAGATACTCGATCGACTATTTGGCTACTGG
>CATIWJ010477641.1:0-13007 GCA_949640765.1 Croton laevigatus | reverse complement strand
GAATTATTTTCATTAAAAGATTAATTATTACATTTAAATTTTTAATTGCATGAAAATATTATTATTGTTATTTTATGGTTAAAAGTATCCACTGAGCGAAATCGCTCAGCAAGTTTTGGTTCATCCTAAACTTGTAGGTTTATGAAAGACGTGAGAAGAATGAATAAAATCAAATAGTATCAGGCTCACCAGAACTGTTTAGCAAGGCATATACTGTGAAGTTAAATCAAGAAATAGTAAAGAAAGCTGGAATTGAATTTTCATTTATTCAATGTTGTAAATTTTGTAAATTATATTTTTGTAAATTGTAAAAATATGAGCTGTATACCATATAATATGTAATGTGGCACATCTTGGTTCGACTGTAAACGGTCGGGTTAAGGGGTGCTATAATTCTGGAATCGGATTCTCTCTTAGCCGTCCAAGAAGTTTATAAAGGGAATAACTCTACATGTCTTTAGGGGGGTGAAGTTTGTGAGATTGTTAGTCTTAGTCGAGGTTTTGACAATTGTATATTTAGACATACTCGACGTGAGGCAAAAATTTTAGCTCATAATCTAACAAAATGGGCTAAGAGTAATGAGTTATACAGTTTCTGGGTAGGCAGTCTTCCCGACAATTGCTGTATTTTTTATTATCTTTTCTCGTAATAAAAATACGAACATGCCTAGTCATCTTTTTCCCTCTACGATGGCATTTTAAAAAAGAATGCTTGAGGGAGTTTTTTAATGCGACTAGTTCCTTTTATCAAAAAAAGAATTAATGATGGAGAAAGAAAGAACATGTATATGGTAAGCTATTTTTAAGTTTTTTGCCTCATCTTCTCCATCTAATAGGGACTAAATGGTCATTTAGCAAAAAAAATAGAAAATAAAAGGATGCAGAATTAGTATTAATATTGTATTATAAGTAAATTAATTTAATTAATTACAATTCTATTTATATTATTTATATCTTAATTAGGAATAAATGTTAATATTATATTTTAATTAGAAACAGGAATAAAAACCTTATAAAATTGAATAATAAGTTCTTAAAATGAAAATAATTAATTAATAACAATTCTAATATTATCAGTATTAATAATATAAATAATATATATTATTAATACTAAAATATCATGGATAAAAGCTTATAAATTGAATAAAGAGTTTTTAAAATAAAAATAAATGAATTCATATTAATAAAATGAGTATAAATATTTTTACAAAACTATTGAATTAATTCACTTATAAAATATATTGTTTTAATTATTCATCTTATTAATTAATATTAATTCATAAATTATAAAATATTTTATTTTAATTATTAACAATTACAAAATTTTTAAGTAATTTTATAGTTAAATTATTTATAAAATAAAATATTTGTTTAATTAATAATATTAATTAAATAAAAAATAATAAAATTAACTAACAAGTTTCTAAAATAAATATAGATGTATGAATAAATAAATTTATTCCAATAAATTTTATTTTTAGGAAAAATCTAAAAATTTAATTATATTCATATAGTTAATAATATTTTTAAAATTATTTTAACTAGTGAACAAAAATTTATTATTTTTATAAAAAATTTATTACTTTTGATGTAAAATTAATCAAATTAACTACAACGTCAATAGCCAGAATATACAACGAGTTAAAGCGTACAACACACGCTAATAAAATGCTTAATTAGGGGGCTAAAATTCAAACCTCCAATGTATAATAATAATAATAATAATAATAATAATAATAATAAATAGCAAAATAATTTATAAAAATAGTTTAATTTCCAAAAAAATGTGATAATTAAATTATTCATATATTTAATATAAATATATTAAACAAGTTTAGGGAACCCCTTCATATAGTTTAGACAACCCCTTCATATACAGAATAGATATCCAAGTCGAAGGTCTTCCAACTATGTGGCCAGAGATCCTGAAGTTAACTCCCTATTTTAAATTACCTTTATAAGAGTACTGTCGCCCTAATTTAAATTACTTTTATAAAAGTATTGTCGAATATATTTGTCAAATAATTATTTAGTTTCAATGACAAGTAATGCTAGACGTATGAACTAGATAATCTAATGAAAGAATATATTAGTTGTGTTTGGTAATAGCTTTTGAAATAACTTTTAGCGTTTTGACCAGTTAAAACATTAAAAGTTATTATTATTATTATTATTATTTTGTAGTGTTTGATAAAGTAGCTTTTGATGTAGCTTTTAGCTGTTTAAATAATATTTTATCAAAGACTAACTCATGTAACTTTTAACTTTTAGTATTTTTTGTAAATAGCTAATTTTGCCGAATAGACCTATTGTCTCTCTAGTTTTAAGCTTCTACGTTACTATTATGCTTACATTAGATATTTAGTAAGACTTTCCAAAAGGCCAAATGCATAATTTATGTTATGCTCAGAATGCCGAAATCTCTTGATTTTGAATATTTGACAAAACTTACTTAATTTTATTATTTACTAATAAAAGTTTCAGGTGTTTAAGTATGGTTCCAGCAAGTTTGAACTAAACCAAGGCAAGATGAATCATTTTACTTGTAAAGAATTGAAGTCTTGAAGAAACCAAGAGGTCGTGCACACGACGACTTCTGTCTCGTGCGCTAGGGGTGGCAATATCTTTTAAGCCTCAAAAAAGGATTCAGTCTTGTGCTAAGCCAATTCAATGGTAAATTGAAATTTTATCTCGTGTGCTACCACTAGATGTCTCGAGCGCTATGGGTGCCAAAATCATCCAGCCCTTAAGAGAAATTTCATTTCAAATGCCACACCATCTGACTTGGCAGTTGAAGATCTCAACGACCATATCGCGCATGCTACCTGGAGATCTCGCATGCGACATTACTTTGATTAGCATTCAACGGCTAATTCATTAAATGCAAAGCTAAAGCCAACAAGTAGCCGTTACAAATCCGTTATAAAATGTCAGTGAGAGGTTATGCACACTACTCTTATAACTAGAAATTCAATAGAGCTTTAATACTTTCAACAACCTCTCTTTCTTTTTATCTTGCATTCAATCTTTTGTAATCAATTCTTGTGTATTGTTAGTTGAGTAAGCATAGAACTTAACATTGTGAGTTGTTGTAAGTTTAGAGTAAGCTAGAAACTCTAAGTGAAAAGTTGTAAGGTTTAAGTGTGAGTTATAAACACTAAGTTTGAGATTAGTTTAGAAAACCTCCTTATAATTTTGTTGAAGATTAGTGAAACCCAATTCTTGATAGAATTAGAAAAGTGGACGTAGGATCAAGGTATATCTGAACCACTATAAAATTATCTTGTCTTTCATTTTCATTCAGTCTGCCAAATTCTACCTTATACCCTTTCAATCTCCAGCTAATTCACCCTCTTTTAGTTTCCAAAAGGCCAACAATTTTCTTCCTAAACTATCAATGGAAATCCTTTTGGCTCCCTAACGTTTGTAAATGTCCTATTTGCTCCTTGAACATCAAAAAGGACACACGATTGCTACCTTCCCACGCTGGATTTTGGGAGTTTGAAGCCAAACGCTAACAAACGTGTGAATACTTCCAAATTGCATATTTTTTCTGAGGTGGATTTAAAATAAATTTTTTGGCTCTATTAACAAATTAAGAAAAAGAAAAAATAAAATACCTAAAAATATAATTTCCGTATCTGTCTTCTTCTTCGAACGAAGGTAAATTTTGCCTAAACAAGCATAAAAAAATCACAAAATGGAAGCAATCAATAAGAATTAGTTGCTATACTGTTGTTATATAACTCGGAACAAACAATATAAATATTGTAAAGGATGTAACATTAAACCTTTGGCAAGTGCTTTTGTTTCGGGAACAACCTCTCCATATTTTGTCTATGATACATTAAAAATTGTAATAATATTTTTAATTTGAGGTATTATCAATTTCTTTTCTTGATATTCTAGAATTATTGGTCAAGAAAAGGAGAGAGGGGGATTCAAAACTATACCGGTTTTCAAGATCGGAGCTATCAACCACTTGACTATCTCTCCGAAAGATAATTTCTATTTTACTATATTTTTTCTCCTAATTAGAATAAAATATGACCATAAGAGTTGATACTATCACTATATTATAAGAAAGAAGAACGGTAAAATCTATTTATTTATCTGTTATCTATAATATAATATATAGGTTTACATTGATGTGCATTGCGGTTTGTGAAGTCAAAAAGTACTCTTGACCCATGTTCAAATAAAATGGGAAAGGAGTGGTAAGTCATATAGAATCATTGGATTCATGACACAATCTCCATGCTGCATGTTTGTTTACAAATTTTTTGGTCATAGAGGGATCAAATGGTATAGTTTTTTTGTTGGTAGATTTGAGGACTAGATACCAATTGGCTGCTTTTTGTATTAATTTGCTACTTCATCAATCTTACTAATTAGTAAGTATACCTATAAATGGCCATCACCTGTCAGCTCTGTAACCGACTATGACTTTAAAATAATTATTCCACATGTGCACGGCTTGATGTAAAGAATTTTTTGTATCTTAACTTCCATAACAGTCTACCAGTTGCCTCATTAAATCAAACTTGACTTCTTGACTATTAAATCAAATTCTATGTATTAATTAATCAATAAATATATCAATTAATTAAGGGAAATTTACAATTTTATCTCTCTATTTTTACTTAATTTATATTTTTGTCTCTATATTTTTTTAAATATAATTTTTTATCCCTGTATTTTAGAAAAATGATATTATTTTGTCATTTCTCGCCGTAAATAGTGACGGAAATTAACAAATTATGTTTCATCTGAATTGTTTGTTTGCTCTCATTATAAATATGGCATTAGTTTTGATTGAAATAACACCAATATCTAAAAAAACTAAAAAAATTAATTGGTTGATCCAACGGTATTTTGGCATTTTCAGCAAATATATATATGTTGTTTCAGTTAAAACTAATGTAATATTTGTAATCAGAGTAAAGAAAAAATTCAGATAAGATATGACTTATTAATTTTTTCCACTGTTTCTAGTGGAGAAATGAAAAGATAGTATAATTTTTCTAAAATAAGAGGATAAAAAGTCTATTTAAAAAATATATGAACAAAAATGTCGATTAAATCAACATGTGAGGACAAAATTTTAATTTTTCCATTAATTAATACTCACATATATTAACTATTAATTTAAATTCAAACCTGCCATGTTTGATCAAATATTAAACGATTACAAGATCTGGTGCAAAATTCAAAAAATGGTTGAAATATGAGATTTGTCAAATTTTGTCCTATAATTTTAAAAATAGACTCTTTTCCATGTATTAATTCTAATATACTAATTTTTCCTTTTGATGTATAATTTCCCTATACAACTATCTACCAATTTTATAAATGTTAACAATATATATCTTCCATGGATCCCTAAGCAACCGCGGTATCTTGTAGATGAGTGGCAAAGCTTTATTGATGAGAATTTAAGGGTGTAAGATCTTTTTATGGTGGGGGAGAGAAGATGGGATGTTGGCAAGATCCTTGATCTTTCTAATATTGAGGATGGGCAAAAAATTCTTGATATCCAGTTGAGCATGTATGATAGCGAAGATGTACAAATTTGGCCTCACGCGAGTTGTTGGGTAAGGAGGGAGGAAGGAGATTTTTGGAAGAAGGTGTGGAGCAGTGACACATCTCCTAAAGCTAAGGAGTTCATGTGGAGGGATATTTTACTAAATAGAGAAAAGCTTAGGAGAAGGGACGTGAATGTTAGTAAGGATTGTGGTGTATGTGAGAATGTGGAGCATGCTCTGTTGAATTGTTGGAACGCCTAGGAAGTTTGGAGGTTAGGAGTTTCCAAATGCTAACATATTATTAAGGACTTTTTCTTGCAGGTAATTCAAAGGAATAATGAGGAGAAGCTGGCCATGTTTGCTAATATTGCGTGGCAAATATAGTTTGCAATTAATGTGGGAAGGGGCACTAACTTATAGCAATAGCATCTATAACGCAGCTCTAGATTTTTAACAAGACTTCAAGGCAGCACATATCTATGGTTCCAGTTTCAAGTCAACATCCAGCAGCTCCAATTTTTCTAAATTCAGCAAGGAGTAGTGCAGGAAATCAGCAGCACTATCTTTGGCATGGGCAAATTGACGCAGCCAAGTTCTAAAGCACGCGAAGTTCAGATCTTGCAGTCTTCATCGAGGATGATGAGGGACCATTTTTATCAGCAATTTCCGGTCCTTCTCAGATAAAGCAACGGCGGAGGCAATTGCTTTTCAGCAATATGCTGCTGATAAATTGCGAGGTATTGGATTTGGATGCCTTTATGTTGATTCCCAAATTGTGGTCTATACTCTTCAGTCTAAGGTCTTAGACTCTTCAACCTTTGGAATAGTTATAGCAGATTTGCTTCGTTCTAACCCAAATATTGAAGTGAGATGGGGTAAGAGGCGTTCTAATGTAAGTGCTCATACATTCGCTAGAGCCTCCTACCGGTATAGTTGCTTTAAACAGTGGATATCGTACCTGGTTATATTCGGAACATTCGATTTTGAGCTGATATATTTTACTCTTGAAAAAAACAATATCTTCCCAAATTTTGAAACGTGCGAGATAAAAATACAAAACTTTCTAGAATAAATAATAATCCATAGGTGTAATAAGATTAATTAGATAAATAATTAATGAAATAGAGTATTATTTAATGGAAAGATAATTAATTTAATAAAATCAAAATATATTAATGAACGAATTTATGTTTAAATTGAGAGTGACGGAATAATACATTTTGACATATTTTAGGAATAATTTTTTTAATTTTCTCACAATTAAATTTAAAATATTTAATTATAAATAAAAATTGAAAGTATATGAAATAAAATTTGAAATTAACATATTTTCTCACTATTAAATTTAAAATATTTAATTATAAATAAAACTTGAAAGTATATGAAATAAAATTAAAAATTAACATATTTTTTTTACAAAGAAATTACATATGTGAGAATTGTGATTCTCATGCCTGAATTACTCCACTACTTACCACGGGTGCAAAAGTCTATTATAGGGATTCTAACATTTGCAAAGTGAGTAAACTCTGATATATACTACTTCCGTTTTTTTTTATTCTTTACATTTGCTTTTCATCAAATTCCAATCAAATTAACTTTTCACCAATATCAAAATAGAAATAATAATAAACAATTACTAATCTTCTAAAAAACTTACTTTTTAACCGATATCAATAAAGAAATAATAATAAACAATTACAAAACTTACTATAAATGGAAATATAAACAATTCAAAAATACACCTAAAAATGAAAATGTAAATAACCTGAAAAAATGAAGATAATATTAAAATTGAGCATAACTCAATTTGAAAATCTAAATTAATAAGTGAAAATTGCTCAATTTTATATTGCATACATCCACTTCATTCTTATAGCACGTGGGATATAATAAGATTGAAGCTTCAAAGTAGAAGACATAAATTTAGAAGAACGTAAGTTGAAAAACCATTTGACATGACCTTTTTTTAGCTACATTGATTTCACGTCAATTTAGAAAATGAAATCATTAGGCAAGAAAAAAGTCATTCATTTTTGCTTTCTCATTTTTATATGAATAATAAAATTAAAATGTGGTTGAGGCTCAACAGAGTTGTTAAATAATATGCCCTCGTATTTAAATATGTAAAATTTAAATCTTCTCTCCATATTCAGGTGCGTGAATAAATTATATATATGTTTAAAAAAAAACATAAAATCAAAGGAATTTGCATTTTTCACTTTTTTATGAGGTAGTATTAAATTATCTTCAAAAAATTTAAAAAAAAGGCAGTATTAAATATTACTACAATAATGTTAAATAATTTTTCCCAAAAAGAAAAATGTATTTTGAAAAATATTTTACTTTATAATAAGTTGGCTTCTTTTTTTTTAAAAAAAGGAAGTTGGCTTCTTTCTTAATATGGAGTACAAAATCAAATGAATTCATAAAATCCATGAATTGTAAAAGGTAACTGTAATTAAATATATAAAATTTTAGATTATAATGTTTAGTTAGAAGGCAGAAAATATAAATTTTAAATAGTATAAATAAAAATGATGGAATTTCTATTTTTTTTTAAATCCAAATATTAATGAACAAAATATTAGAATTTCTTTAAATTAAATTCTAAATAAATATATACTACAAATCCAACCTCTAAAGTAAGTTGAGTTCGTAAATGGAATAATTCTGTATGCCTTTGGGGGGTGTTATCTTTGATATTATTAGTCTTAGTCGAGTATTCTTTTCTTGTAACTTTGTATATGCTCGACGTAGTGCTAATATCTTAGCACATAGGTTGGCTAAATGGGCTAAGCATAATGAGTTATACAGTTTCTGGGTAGGTAGTCTTCCCGTCAATTGCTGTATTTCTGATTCTTTTTTCTCGTAATAAAATTACCAACAGGCCTAGTCATCTTTTTCCCTTTATGACGGCATTTTAAATCGGAATGCTTGAGAGGGTTTTTTAATGCGACTAGTCCTTTATCAAAAAAAAAAAAGTAAGTTGAGTTCGATAAATTATATATTCCACATTTCAAATGACAGAGAAATTGAGCTTTAAGACATTATTATACTCATAATTCGGTCACTAACCAAAAATTGATTTCCAAAATAAAAAATGATGGATCATCAAATTACAACTTTTAGTTTGAAATCTCATTACGAGTGAGCGCCACACACACATGATATAATTTGGATCTTACTCTACTTTAGTTTAAACGTTCAATTTCACTTTTAAACTATATATAATTTTAATAAAATTAAAATTATAGTTCTAAAAAGTAATAATTGGTTATTAGTTAAAAAAAATTAAAATTTTCAATATTAGTTTACAATCTAACAATTAAAATAATTAATTAAATTGGTCAACAATTTAAATTTAAAATTTTATTTAAAATAAAAAGAATACAACTCTTATTGACAACGCTTATTGATAAATAATTTAATGCCTCACTCAGATTATGTAATGATTTTATTGCTTACCCTTTATTTGGTTGGGAAAAAAATGCAATGGAAAAGGAAAGAAATGTAGGGAGGAAAAGAAAAGAAATTAGATTTCTTTTCATTATTTATTTATTTTTTTTTTTTTTTGACAAAGATACATCTACTCTACTTTCTATCTAAAGGGGATGGGGAAAACGCGAATTGAACCCAAGATACATCTTTTCATTATTTGTTTAACTAAATAGTATTATGAAAAATATTAGATTTTGAAGGAATCCCACATCGGATAGGAGTAGGGGCTTAATAAGATTTATAAGGCTGGGCAATTCTCACCTGTCAACTCAGGTTTTCAGTTGAGTTAGGCCAGATTCTAAATATGGTATCAGAGCCTGCCCTCCCCACCGATGTCGGGACGATAATCCGAAATGGATGATGGCCCGAAATGGGCGGCCTGTGGTGGGCCTTGCACTTGAAATGGGTGACCTCCTGCAGAGAAACTGCCGATGTCACGCTCCAGATGATGATTCTGGGCGTGAGGGGGTGTGAAGGAATCCCACATCGGCGGCCCGTGGTGGGCCTCTACACCCGTAATGAGTGACCTCCTGCAGAGAAACTGCCGATGTCACGCTCCAGATGAATTTGGGCGTAGATTTTCAGGTGAGTTAGGCCCAGATTCTTAACAGATTTTCTCTAGAATATATTATTTTGCTTTTTTTTTTTTTAAATTTTCGTCCTTTTACTCCAATTTGGAGGGAAATAAAAAATAGTCATAAGGATGAAAATAGATGGAAGTATAATCATTCCTTTCTTTTATATCATGTTTTTATTTAGTACCCAAATGAAATAAATGTGGGAAATTGAAATTCTTTTTTATCTTCCTTTGCCTTAAAATAAACTAAGCATTAATCAATGAAATGTAATAAATAAAATGAGTAAAGAATTTATAAAAAGAAAAAATATGACATACTCCATCCAACTACAAATATAAATATGTTTTTTATGTGATAAGGAAATATGATATTATTTGACTATTTGTAATTACTTCGTTGTATTCTCTTTGTAACTTACTGCTCTCATTAGGATTAGTGTATTCCTATTTAAGTGTATCTTATACACAATATAATACAAGACAGAAATTAATACAAATACAAACCCTTGCTTCTTTATGGTATCAGAGGTCGTCGACTTCAAAGCAATTTTTCTCATCTCTTCTTTTCAAAAATGTCTACAAAACAAAGTCTGATTTTATCATCGTCAACCTCTCTTCCTATTACCCAAACGCCTAATATTTCTCTATTTCTTTTGATTAAACTAACCTCTACAAATTACTTGCTCTAGAAAGCACAAATATTACCTCTCCTTCATGGCTACAAATTGATTTCTCATGTTGATTGATTGGTTTCTACCCCTCCTACAATACGTTCGGCTAGTGAACCTAATCCAGCCTTCTCCGCTTGGTTTTGTTAAGACCAAATTGTTGTCAACTGGATTAATAGTTCTGTCTCCAAATCCATCACGACCCAACTTATTCGATGCACAACAACCAAGGAAGCATGGGACAAGCTTATTGTTATCTATTCTACTAACGCTAAAACTCAAGTTCAATAGCTACGAAAATAATTTAAACACTTATCTCGTGGAACTGATTCAATTGTTATGCATATGCTGAAGTCCAGATCAATTTCTAACTAATTATCGACTCTTCAAATCTAGAAGAATCTCTTGTCTGTGAAGTTATCGAAGGACTAGGTTCTGATTATTGTCCTTTCACCCGTGCCCTTGAAGCATGAATACTCCTATGTCCTTTGATGAACTCTATGCACTTCTATTAAGTGAAGAAACGCAACTGAAAATGGGCTCTCTGAGTCTTGTTTCTACAGTTTCGCCACAACACAATACAGTAATGATGGGCGAGGTAATGGTGGCCATTCACAATGTGGACGAGGAGGATATCAATATTCAAATTAAGGGAATGTAGGCTATACACAGTCCTGTAATTCGAATCGGTCCTATAATTCCAATCGTAGTGGGCAATCAAATGAAACTAATATGTTGTGTTATAATTGTAATGGAAGTGATGACATTGCTCGTCAGTGCCCTTCACGTTGCTCAAACCCTCAATATTACCAAAATCGAAGTCGATTCCCAGTCATGGACAGTTGATTCCAGTGCAAATTATCATCTTGTTTCTAATCAGGCAAACATCGCTCACCCCATCCAAGTTCATGACAACATGGCTCTCATAATAGCTGATGGTAAAACTCTTACTCTCTCATGGGTCTTTTGTTTCTAATGTTAATGGTCATCCCTTTGTGTTTCATGATATTCTTTATTCACCGTCTATAATTAACAATTTATTATCCATTTTTGCTTTCACTTACAAAATAATGCATCTGTTCAATTTTTCACTGACACTTATTTTGTGAAGGATATTCCCACAAGGCAGTGCTCTACCAAGGCCATAGTAAAGATGGATTGTATCTTTTTCCAATGCAGCAAGTTCGGTCGTTCTCTCCTATAGCCTTTCAAGCAATAGTTTTGTTATGGCATGAACGTTTGGGTCATGCTAATATTCAAGTTGTTCAATATGTTCTTAGGAATAATAAGATTTCTTTTGATTCCTATAAAAAGTTTGATTTTTGCCATGCTTGTAATATGAGTAAATCACATAAACTATCATTTTCTGAGTCTATTTATCATGCCAAGTAACCTCTTGAGTTAATTTGCTCTGATGTATGGGGACCATCTCCTATTGTTTCTATTGATGACTATCGTTATTACGTTATTTTCTACGATCATTATGGCAAGTATAAATGGTTGTATTTCCTTAAACAAAAATTTGAGTTTCTTTCCATTTTTGTTAAATTTTGGGTTTTAGTTGAGAAATATTTTGGTTTACTAATTAAAAGTTTTCAACTTGATTAGGGGGTAAATTTTGTTCTCTCACTAAATATCTACAAGACAATGGTATCACCCAAAGAGTATCTTGTCCACAAACTCCCGAATAAAATGGTTGTGCTGAACGGAAACATAGACATGTTGTCGAATTAGGCCTTGCTCTAATGTAACATGCTTATGTACCGTATTCATATTGGAATTATGCTTTTGATACTATTGCTTACACTATAAATCTTTTACCATCATAAAAAATCAAGAATCAAACACCTTATGAACTGTTGTTTTGTGAAAAACTAAATTATGATGAGTTGTGTGTCTTCGACTCTTTATGTTATTCTTAGTTAAAACCTTATTCCTTCCATAAACTAGCACCAAAATCATCTTGTTGTGTGTTTTTGGTTGTAGTAAGATTCATAATGGTTATAAATGTCTTAAGTCATGTTCGCTTTTTAGAGAAGGTGTTACCTTTTGAGAAGCGAGATGATAATGGCACTATATGTTGGGGTTCATCAATTGTCCTGTGATTCTCAGTCGAACCCGTGGGCACTTTGTATGAGCATACGTTTTAAAACAAGGGTATGCACCTCTTCTAACACCAATTGGTTTTAGAAGAGTTGGTAGCGCCTGAGGTCCAACAGTGGTATCAGAGCCAAAGGTCACATGTTTGATTCCTGGTGGGAGCAATTGGGGAGCAATTGTTAAGGGGGAGATTGTTAGGTGCATCAATTGTCCCGTGATTCTCAATCGAACCCGTAGGCACTTTGTGTGAGCATACGTTTTAAGATAAGGGTATGCGCCTCTTCTAACACCAATTGGTTTTAGAAGAGTTTGTAGCGCCTGAGGTCCAATACTTTTGTGAGACATCCATTTATTGCCTCCAAGAGCTCAAACACATCTATTGACATTTCCTTTGCAAACTAACAAAGTATTTTTGTTAGGAAAATCTTTGTCTGTTTATTTATATACATGCTAGCTTGGATGAACTCTGTTTTAGCTATTTTTAGTTCTTCAAAGATATTTTTTGTGGTGTAAACTCAAACCTAAACTCAAAAAGAAGTTGTTTTCCCACTTCAAACAAAGGAGTAAAGCAAATAAATAAAGACCTTACTTCAATTCTAATTTATAAAATCAATGAAAAGCTTTTTATTGTCATTA
>CATIWJ010477447.1:0-24119 GCA_949640765.1 Croton laevigatus | reverse complement strand
CAAGTTTCGAACAAAAAAAAAGCTCTCAACATCAATAATATTCGCATAAACAAAAACCAAAATTAACCTGAGACAACAAAAGAGCCTAAACTTAATTCATCCTCCTAATAAGCTCATTGATATAACCCTCGCGATTTCCAGCATCACCACCCTCAACGTAATGATTTCTCTTCTTCTTCAAACCCCCATTTGGAGCACTTAGCTTGAATGGCCAGAGGAAGTTATTTGCCTCCTTGAAATGAGGTCCAACAGTCATGATCTCATGAATCAAGTCTTCAATGCAAACAATTCCATAACTTCCAAGAGCCTGTAGATACATATAGATATTGATAAGCCTGCAACAGTATTCAGGAATTAAAGGGAAATGACAGCAAAGGAAAATATAAAATCTACCAACCTGTTCAATGATTGAATTATCTGTAAGAGGAACTCTCTGCTTGTTCAGCTTGCCATAACCTCTCTTATAGATCAATTCCCTCACACTCTTGAGATTAGGGTAACTACAAAAATAGAACAAGCAACAAAAACATCATTACTCCATCAAATTGAGACAATCAATTGGTTTTTTAGGAAAGGAATTCATTATTCAGGGGGTGTTGGCAACTGTAGAAAGCGGTATCCATGCTCGAATGCCACCCGCTTTCAGTGGGATAGCGGGTGAGCCAGAAATTATGGAACGCAGGGCGAAATTGGGTAAGGAAGTAGTTTTGAAGGCAAAAAAAAATCAAATCTTTGAGAAAATTTTGGACCAAAGCTAAGAAAAGTTTATGGCTTGCCACTGCCCACTTGTGCGTGCAAGCTAACTTGGCTTGGCCTCATGTAATTCTAGTAGCAAGTGATAGGATCTAGCCAAAGTGATTGCAAAATTGAGTCATGAACAAAGGACCCAATAGTCAATTTGCTTCATATTACATACTAGGGAGAAGGGATCAAGCGATCTTACCCATAAGTCACATATGGCTCAATCTTGTGCAGATTGTTCAGAGTTGCTTTGTTAACTTTGAGAAAGACACCATTGAATATCTGTCAATAAAAAAAATTTTAAATATTGTTATAACATCAGTTGGACTGTAATAAATAGGCAAAAGGCTTCTCTATTTATGTGAACTTCTAATATCAAATATACAGCAATTATTACCTGTATCAGGCGCATAATTTTCAAAATCGATCTAGTCTTTGGATCCATTGCATTGATACTGTAAAGGAGTACAAACAATTAGGAGAAAAAAAATCTTGCAATTCCAACAATTACATGACAATGTAACTATTTTCAAAAATCTGTCCCAATGCAAACAAAAAATTGTTACTAGACATACCCACGGATACGAATAATGAAGAGCAGCTTTGCCTCAGGTTCGACATAAAAACCTCCCCTCAGTTTTGCCTCCCTTTTCAACCTTATCAGCTCTTTTTCCTGCAATATATTACAAAATACATTATAAATAACGTGAAAAAGAGCAAAGCTGTAAAGTGCCATTTCGATAATAAGAAACAATCATGGTTATTACTTGTTCTTGGTATTCTTTAGCATATTTCTCAGCCCTCTTGTAAATAAGAGACCTATTTGCAGCACCTTTTTCCTTCTTTAGTTTCAGCTCTTGGCTCTTAGCCAAAGCCCATTCCTCACTTCTCTTCTGCTTCTTGAGCACTGATTCGGGGACTATAGCTGCTGCCTTAGTTTCAGCCATTTCTGATCACAAAACCCAAACCATTCATTAATCTTTAAAGGGAAGGCAAAACCCAGATCAGGAAACATATGAAAAACCGCGACGCGACATAGAACAGTATAAATCAGAAAAATATATGCATTTTCCGTATGGAAATCGAAAAACATTAGCACTATAATTAAAAAAAAAAGACCATTCATCTCTAAAAGACCTCTGTTACAGGCTTAATAATCTCAGCCAAATTGAAAAAAAAAAGAAAGAACAAAGTTCTACAAATTAAAGGCCAGTAATTCTGCTCATGATTTCCATTAAATTGCTATAAAAACAAGAACTTGAAGCACAGAAATCAAAACCCACAGAGAAAATCATACAGGCAAATGAAATAAAGGAAGATTAAGCTTGATTCGATGAAAGTGTACTTACCGAAAGCAAAATCTACGAAGCTCTTGAGCACAAATGAGCCGCCAACAATAAGTTATAGAAGGAGGAGGGTTTTAAGCGAGCAAAGGTTCTTATTTATATTCTGCTCCCTACTATACGGCGCCGTTAAATTCTTTTCGATATGGTTATTTAGTCATTTCACAAAAACTAGGGTTAAGTTAGGGTTTTGACGTGCTTCAAGGAAAAAGCATTACATCAACGAGTAAAACGCAGTATTCGTTGTCGTATTATATACGTATTTGGTATTACAATTGAACGGTCATGATCAAACGTAACTTCCGGCCCCACCTATCCAAAACCCATACCGTCTCCTACCTCCTAATTTTGCCTTCATCGAGAGGCTACGGGTTTGATTCCGGTTCGAGTCGGACCGTAATTACTAGTCAAGTGTTTTGGTTTTTTCAGTTTGAAAATGATTTTTTTAAGTATTATTTTTACAAATTAAATTTAGTTTTTCTGGTTCGATTCCTATTCTGACTTGTGGGTTTTTCATTTCGGTCTGGTTTTCTTTTTTTCAGTTCTGGTCCACAGCTCGTGGACGGCCCTATTTACAGATCATATTGTCCTCCCTCTCTCTTTGATTCCTTTTTCAAAATCCTTAATAAACAGTTTCAGTTTCTTCTTCTGTGATGTGTTATTAAACAATGGCGGAAGAAGAAGAGTACGCTGATGTAGAGCTCAGTGACAAGCAAAAGAAAGAGATCGCCAAATGGTTTCTTCTCAACTCTCCTGCCGGCGAAATCCAATACATCGCTAAAGGTCTAATTCGTTGACACATCTTCTGTTTTCTCCAAACCTTCATTTTCCGATCAATTTGTTGATCTTTTATGGCGGTTTTTGCAGATTTGAAATCGGTTTTGAATGACGACATAGTTTATAACGAAGCGGCTGAAGAAGCATTCCCTATCTACAACAAATCTCATCTGATTTGCCTCGAATTACCTGACAGAAGCGGCGATGTAAAGCATTTCTTTCATTTACTCTTCTTGATTTGCTCAATTTCTTGAATCCAATTTCAATTTGATGAATTATAGATCTATTGGCTTAGAAGCTTCGGTTTTTGATACTTTATTTCTTGTATTGCACGGCAGTTATTGGTTACATCTCACAATGAGGTTGGCAAGAATGAGTATATTGATCCTAGAACTGCGCAGGTTGCGACTGTTAATCATGTTAAGCAAGTAAGTTGAACAGTTTGTAGATTATATACCTAATTACAGTTTAATTAGCTTTAGTTGAGTTATAAACTTAAGAAATGAATGAATTCATTGTTTTACACGTTTTGTTTATGTCTTTTATATCATCATGTGCTAAATTGATTCAGGTTTGTACAGACGTAAGGCCTGCTGCTGATGAGGAACTTCCTACACCCTTTATTGAAGAATACCGGTATGCTTCTTGCTTTTTCAGTTTATGTCATTCAAATTAGGGTTGCTTAGGTTGAGGAACACTTAGGATTGCTTGGATTGAGGAACTACTTAGGATTACTTATACTGAGGAACTTCCTATGTTTTTCATTGAGGAATATACCGGCATGCTTCTTACTGTCTTGGTTCATGTCATTCAAATTGGGATTGCTCAGGATTTCCTTTATTTATGGGGTCAGAGTTGATTTTGATTACCTGTTTGTAGATTTTCTACCTAGTAGTGTATGCAAGTTCAGCTATTTGGCTGTAATGTAATAATCTATGGGTGAATTATATAGCACATAACAACTAATTTGCAGCAGTTAATTTGTATGAATTTTATCACTGACTCGATTTTCTGCGGCAGTTGTGCTCTAGATGCAGAAATACTCAAATATGTTGGTGAGGCTTATCCCAAGGGAATATGTTCTGTGTATTGTACTAGTGGAAAAGATTTGGAGGGACCAGGATCTAATTTTGAGCTTGTGGTGGTGATTTCTGCCGTTAAAAATAGCCCAAAGAACTTCTGGTATGTAGGATTGTACAAAAAGTTAGTTCATAGTTAGTACTCTTTTTGGTTGGGACATTCATTTATTAGCACATATGCCAATGACATTCTATTGAATATTAAATAGCAACGGAAGTTGGCGCTCTGTATGGAACATTGAGTTCAAGGATGATTTACAGATGCTGGGTATAAAAGGCAACATACAGGTAATGTTGGTTAACCAACAATTTTGACTACTACTTTGTTCTTTGGACTTTTGAATTACCTTACAGAATATTTTTGTGCTGATTCTTCATTCAGGTAGCAGCTCATTATTTTGAAGAGGGGAATGTTCAGTTGGATGCCAAACATGAATGCAAAGATGAAACGATTTTCCAGGTTTTTAAGCTTTTCCCTCCCCTTCCAATCCATGTGTTTTAATATGGGATATATATTCTTCTAAGTGTTTTATATCTGCCCAATCGTTATCCATCAGGCATTTTGTTGAGAACATGTGTAGAGATGCATAGAAGTTCTTGCATCTTAGAGTTGTGAAAGTGCATATTCTCCTTATAACAAAATTAGTGCATCCAACCTTAGTTATTATGGTCATTTGGAAGAGTCATCAGTTCTAGTATTCCATCTTACATGCTCTCTATGCTTCCCTTTCACTTACTCTTGTAGTAACTTTGTACGAAAAGATCATTCTCTCAATTTCAGTATATCCGTAAACCCTTTAAGCATCCTGTTAGTGTTCTACATAGCGAAGGATTATTCTCTTAATTTCAGTATCCTGTTGAAACACTTTTATTTGCCAATGTTTTAGTCTCTATGTGATACGCCATTTTTGTATTTCCAGAATATTGATCTCTTTTGTTGAGTAATTGGAAAATTGGAAAAGTTGATTGACCTTTTGTAATATTTCTGCTCAGAGCTCGGATGATTGTGCATTTTCCATAACCAACATTATTCGCCACCATGAAACAGAATACCTATCATCTCTTGAGGTTCTTACATTCTCCTTGTACAGTTAAATAATTGAAATGTCTGGTTCTTGTACTGACTAAACTGTTTGGCAGGAATCCTATTCAAATCTGCCAGATACCACTTTCAAGGTAGCTTTGATTAAATGGCTTGTGCATTAAAATTTTTATCATTGGATTAACCAAATATCAGTGAAGAATACAGAGTTTTATACTTTTATTTGCAGCTCTCAGATGAAAAAATAAAAATATCTAAATTCATATTATTGGATGTCGCAAAATTCGACAACACAGCTTCTGTTGCATTATACTTTTACCTCAATATATTATTAGGTCCTTGAGAAATGTTATCATTAGTAGGAAAGGACTGTACTTTATGGAATTTGCCCTCAGTTTATGTGCTTATCTGCATTGCAGGATCTGCGGAGGAAACTTCCAGTTACACGCACCCTGTTCCCATGGCATAACACTTTACAATTCAGTCTGACAAGAGATATCCAGAAGGAATTGGGAATTGATAAATGAGCAATATTACCCTCAAAGCATATAATTGTGATAGTGAAATTGCATTAGATTCCAACTGTTCATCACTCAGTTTGTATCTTAACATGGACATGCGAGTAATTACAGTTTGTAAAGTGAATACACCCGCAGCAGGATTGGCTGATTCATAGAAGTTGTAGTCAGAGCCTCACAAATTGGTGTGGTCCGTTGTGTTTTTAGTCTAAATTCTTCGGAGAGGTTAACAGTTGCTTTTAATCCTCTGCTGCTACTCTTCGTTTGATTATAGTCATTTTGCAGTTTGCAGTGCAATTTTACTTTGTTTCCCATTGGCGTTACACTCAGTTTTGGTTTGTAATATGTAGTCCCGTGCTATTCCTTACAAGTTGTGTATAGTTGTTCTGTTAATGTTGATTCTTTTGTTTTTGTCGAGACATTATATGGAAATTTCTGTTGTGTAATATTCTATGCATCATGAAACTGGTAAAAGTGGTGCTGAAGTGCATGAACAGGAATTCCTATAGTTTCATGGATTCTTTCTAAGAATAGGAAGTGTTTTTGTGCCAAATTTATATGCTACAATGGATTTGGTTTGGCAAATAGGAAAGGTGAGAATCAGCCCGGACAATCATTTGCCAAAATCCCAACCTTGGCTAACCAATCAGCAGCAAATGAATATTTGGTACTTAATAAACGGGTTTGGATTACAATTTTGCCATTTTGTGTTGCATTCTCTTTTTAGATATGCTTTCCAAATAGATAATTGCACTTTTCCACAAAATAATAGCATGTAGTTTTTACCAAATTAAAGTAAAATTGAATGAAAACGAACAATAATGTTTAGTGTTAAATGTCTAATTGCAATAGAAATCAGAAGGGGCTGTTATTCTAGTAACCATGCTCGTTAGTGTTAAATGTCTAATTGTAAGTGGGGTATGCTCAATCGTTATAGTTTTGTAGCAATACCAAGAATGAAAGCAAGAGACTATTATTATAATTCACCTATTAGTGTTTTTTTTTTTTTTTTATGGATATACTTTACATCCCTGTAAATGCATATCATATTCAAACATTGAGACTTGGTAAAGAGTGAGGGGAATGCATATCGAATTCAAACATTGAGACTTAGTAAATAATGCACCTACCATTGACTGCTTCTTTATCTACAATGGATTCAAACCCAGTACCAAAGGATCATTGGCACTATACTGGACCATCTCCTTGTCCGTGAGATTTGAACCCTCAATCAAAGAATCATTGGCACCACAGTTGCTAGGAGGTTGTTCTCACCCTGTTTAGTTGAAACTGGTTAAACTTGCAAGTGGGTAAAAATCCATTACTCTTGTCAGTCTACTCTTGCTACTAGCTTTGGAAGCCTTCTTTGCTGTTGATCGACATGCGGTCGCTTTCTAATGTCATAGATTTTAGGGGTGAGCAAATTCGGTTCGGTTCAAAACCGAATATAAATTTGGTAAACTGAACCAAAAATTCGGTTAATCAATTTTTCGATTCGAATTCTGTTTTAACCGAATTTTACACGTAAAAAAAATCAGTTTATACCATTTGACGAATCGAAAATTCGATTAACCGATTATTCGGTTCGGTTCGGTTCGGTTTTGCCCACCCCTAATAGTTTTAATCCCAACCATATGTAAAAATTATGGCAGTTACAAAAATTTAAATAAAAAAATAAATTTGAAAGAGAATTATAAAAGTTCAAAATACTTTAAAAAATATATATGTTTAAAAAATTCCATTGCCGGGAATCGAACCCGGGTCTCCTGGGTGAAAGCCAGACATCCTAACCGCTGGACGACAATGGAAGCTGTTCAAAGGTTTCCATAATTTTTATAACAAACAAATAATCTTTTTTGACGGTGTACTGTAACCGTGTTTACTACTAGCTTCGCTCTTCGTCGTTGCTCTCTCTCTGCGATCCTTGCCAGGGTTTGGGTTTTTCTCCGATACTGCTCTTAATTAATTTATTTATTTTATTTGTATACTTCTTCCCTTTTAAGTTTGTTTATTTCTAATTTTATGTCTAAAACAGATCGGTAATCAGTCTCAGGAAATAGCTTAATAAATTCAGTATTAGTAGTATCTATTCTGTTCTGTTCTGCTGTCAGGAGGTTTATATATTCTTTTCCAGAATCTTCGAGAAGGTATGATTACTTTTCCTTTCCTTTCTCTTCTCAGCTTCCAAACTGTAGATTTCACATATAATTTTGATTTTGATTTTCCCCTTTTTTTTTTTTTTTGCAGGTTGCATTTCTAAGAAGATGGTATGTACTACCGACTGAACTCTTTTTTACATATTAGGGTTTTTAATCTAATTATTTCTTCAATATGCTGAGTTGGGGCCTGATTTTTTTTTTATTTTTTTTTTTACTTGTTCTCTTTTTGACATTACAGCTTCCTCTTTCTTTGCTAAAGACTGCACAAGGACATCCCATGGTAAGTATGGAATTGCATTTTGTATGTTGAGTTTGGTTCATTTATAATTTTCAGTATCTTTTTCTTTTTGATTTTTCTTATTGTTATTGAGTAATTGTGCTTTTACTCTAGTTGGTGGAGCTTAAGAATGGGGAAACTTATAATGGACATTTGGTGAATTGTGATACTTGGATGAACATTCATCTTCGTGAAGTTATTTGTACCTCTAAGGTAATTTAGTGCTTACTCAACCAGTAAAGATTTCCTGTAAATTATATTGTGTTATTACTTAATATTTGTATTTTTTTTTTTTTTTTGTTGTGATTCTGATTCATGGTCCCCATCTAAGAGTTAAAGCGATAATGTAGGATGGAGATAGGTTTTGGAGAATGCCAGAATGTTACATCCGCGGAAATACAATTAAGTATCTTCGTGTCCCCGATGAGGTAAATTCCACTCAATTTTCCTGTTATGAAAGCAACCCATATTATGTTTTTTTGTGTGCTTTCTATTTGATGAGTTATTCTGCAAATTTTACAGCTTTTTTGCACATTTATACTATTAGTTTCCAAATCTCTTCTTCTCTGGAATGATGTTACTTAGCCAAATCAGACATAGATGTGCTCCATAAGGCAGCCTCTTCTAGCTTGTGTTGATTGTTTCTGTTGAGGCACATTGAAGCCCTTTTGAAACCTAAACCAAGCATTGGATCGGTTGCCTTATGTAGAAGCGTGTCCTCTGATGATCACTAAGAGATTGGTTGCTGACTGACCAGAGTAGTTATCTTGACACCTGTTCACTTCATGTTTAATATGGATGTCAATGTTGAATGTTACTTTGCATTGAAAATAATCTGAATTTGGTTTGTTGAGACTTGAATACACAATACTTTATTTAGTTATGTTCAATGGTGGAGTCTGACTATAATTTTCAAATAATTATAATTGTGCTTTTGTGGGGTCAAATATGACAACAATTTTTGTGAGTTCAATTTTTCTGTTATTTTACCATTTCTAAACGAAAACGGAATTGAAGTGGAGTCATTTGCACCCACATTCTATAAGGTAGAGCCACCACTGGTTATGCTTGAGGGTGATAGCCATTACTAATAGAAAAATTAGCCGGAAACTGAGTATGAAGGGAGAAAATAATCCATATATTGACTGTAGCATAGCTCACTTGATCAATTGGTGTTATTGTTTGATGTTGCTTTGCTTCTGCCATTTTCCTTTTTGTGATGTCTGTATTTGTCTTTCAACCTCAATTGTATTTGTTCAGTCAATAAATCGTCTTTACACTCTGCGTAGATTAGCTAACACAATCTATTTGTTCTCTCTATTACGAATAATAAACAAACAACAGAGGAAAACCAGAAAAAATGGATATACATGATTGCGTCTTCACAAGTCCGATCATGATGTAGTACTTATTAATCACTGATTTTTTCTGTGCGTTTTGTATGTTCATTCAACATAACTAATTGTGTTATTGCATTTTTATTTTTAATGCAAACTACCATTATTGGACCAAAAAACTGACTTATTGCTCCTTTTTCTGCCCTGGATGAACCAATTTAAAGATAATCGATCACTGGTCATGTTTCTGCAACAATATCTCTATTGATAAACTTCTTGGGAGTACGTATTTAACACTCCTAATGCCTGGATCTAGATGATCGTTGCCCTGCTGTCGCTATTCAGTTTATTTGTGCTTGTTGACATGCATTTTGCTTTGATAGATAATTGATGAATATTCAATATATGTTCTCAAATCTATTCTGATACAAGTTCTATGCTATATATATAGGTGATTGATAAAGTTCAGGAGGAGACCAAGAGTCGCTCAGGTATGTTTTTGCGTTATCTCATTGGTGTTGAGGTCGATGTGATTGAATTGATATAATTAAATGGTGGATTTACTTCACCTCTGAATCCAAACACCCTGCAGCAACCCTCCAACCTCCATCTTCATACGAAAATTAGAAATTAACTTGTAGGTTTTTAGTCACTGCCCAGTTCTTAAAAGTATCACCATGCTTGCATGATTGCATACTTTGATTGAAAACTCAGAATGCAGTCCATATTATATTTATATTCTGTGGTTGCCATGTTTGGCATTTGAATTTCGGTTTTGTGAGAACAAATTGAAAATTTTACTTGGTAGGAAACTAATATATGCATGTGCACAAACTCATTGTCAAGTTGCAAGGTTGCTTTTTGACGACTTATAAATTGATGATTCTTTTGACTTTTCCAGACAGAAAACCCCCTGGAGTGGGTCGTGGAAGGGGAAGAGGAGGTAGGGAGGAAGGCCCTGGTGGGAGACCAGCAAAAGGGATAGGGCGTGGTATAGATGATGGATTTGGCAGAGGCACAGGTGGTGGTCGTGGCAAAGGAGGTTCTACAGGCAAGCCCGGTGCTAACAAAGGTACTCTACTTGTGACTCATGGATGATAGATACTCCCTCTGTTCACTTTATATAGGTACAACTATTTTTCCACAAATATTAAGGTAGTAGTTTATTTAACTAACATATTTTATCCATTTATTCCAAATATACCCTCCAAAATTAAGTTATCGAGAAGAAGTACTATTATTCTACGTTTTTTTTTTTTTTCATAGATTGATAAAATATTTTAGTTGAACTACTTTCTTAATATTTGTGAAAAAATGGTTATACCTACATAAAATGAAGAAAGGGAGTAACTTGTACACTATATTTGTTGTGTTTCGTAACTAACTTTGTCAATACCTCGTGTTCCAACGAAAGTTCTAGTTTCTTGCTACAATGGTGCATTTCGATAGCAATGGATACATCTTGCTGCTTTGAAATTTCCTTTAAGGCTTCTATTAGAAGTAACCTTTCACTTCCTAACATACCATGTTGTATACATCCACATCTAACAATATATATAATGGAGGAAGTTTCACCATTTTTGTTTTTGTCCAAAATGAGTATTAACTATTTTTTTTTTTTTTTTATCTCTATTCATTACAGGTGGCGGGCGTGGTCGTGGTTAATCTAAATTTTCTGCATAATTGATTATTGGGGGGCTGATGTACTGATTATGAATCCGACAATTTATCTTCGAGCACAAGATGCACGATGCAGGGGCTGGAGGGAAAGATCCTACAGTTGCAGTTGTTGATGAAGTATTGTGAAGGAGAAGGTTGCTTCAAAAAACATAATCAGTATCTGTTGATTTTAATTGGGTGCATCATGCAATATTTAATCTTTTCATTTTTCTTCATCAATGTGATCTTTACGAATTCGCGGACGATACATTTCATCTAGTATAAAAGAAGATTTCTTAAGTATTGGAATTATAGCAATTTGCAAAGAAAGAATGCTTCCATGCCAGAATTTGGTTGATTAAGATTGATTTTCAGTGGATTTAGCCAGTTCATTTGGTGGGCGGTAGTGCTAGAAACACCTATTAATGTGTGTGCATTTTCAGAGGATTCAAGTATGTTTTAGGTCTTAAAACCGTTGCTTATGTGTTTTGCAAAAATTAACCTTTTTTAACTTTTAGTGGTTTGAATAGAGATCGAGGTTGAAAATTCAGGATTCGGTCTATTGCCGGTATCGCATGCATACAAAAGTTCAAAGATTAATCTTATATCTGAAACTTACACAATAAAACTTAATCTATTGGTAACTGCAATGCATTTGTAATTTGTGTATAACATCAGATATCAATAACAATAAACAATATAGAAGCTACTACCTTAATCAAATTTAAGGATCAAATTGTAATTTTGAAATGTTTAGGAATTAAATTATACTTTTAACTAAAAAACTTCTGTTTGACGGTGGATAATTAAAAAACATACAGTACAATTGCAAAACCGTAGTAATCTTACATTCTTAGTGGGTGTTTATGGTTGATCAAAAGCAACTTTTAAGCAATCTTCTAATTTGAAAAATTAATTAGTGACACTTCTTGTTCACTTTTTTTTACTGACGTATAAGCTGTTTTTATACTAAAAAAAAAAAAAAAAAAGCCCACCAAAATACTGGTTTTATTAAGGTATAAAGAAGGCTTTTTTTTTAAGCTCAAAGGAGCAAAAGCTCAATCAATCCCTATTGCATTATTGTCTTTATCGACAACGACACACAGTAGTCAAACAGCATACTACGAAAAATTTAAAATTCAAAGAGCATTTCTACAGTAATAATCGACAACTTCTATATTTTGATTTTTTTTTAAATTAATTTTTTGATTTATATGTTATTTTTAAGATAATTTTAGTAGGTAAAAATTTTAAAAATTAATTTTATATTATAAATTTTATATAATTATTAATTAAATAATTTTAATTATTTTATATTTAATTTATAATACAAATTTAAATTTTATCAACGGTGCACCATTAAAATTAATTTTGTACTCGTTACGAGTGAAAATAAAATGTTTGTCTGGACATACACTCCAACAGACAAGTAGAATTAGCCAAATTGAAAATAATACCCATAAATAATTCTTACTTGCAGAGGTTGTTGTCTGTTCATGCTTATCCCATTCTTTTTATAAATTCAATAATTAGTCCTTTGATTTCAGTGTTTCAAACCACACTTCATAGTGGAAGCGGAAGTGTTCTACTGGTGGGAAATTATGGCGGAAATTAAGGGTGATAATAGTACAGTTCATGAGCACCATCTGATTGTAGATGAAGCTAATATTTCGAACCAGAAACCACAACCACCGCCGCGGCGTGTTGCTTCACTTGATATCTTCCGTGGTCTCACGGTGGCGGTAAGTTTCTGTATTGTTGTATATCTCTGCAGCTTTTAATATTAATATAGCTGCTTCGAACTGCAATGTTCTGGTTGGTTTCAGAATGGAAATTCTGGTGATAAGCTTAATTTCTGGGTTGCCCTACCACTTGGGTCCATAGCTCAGTGGTAGAGCATTTGACTGCAGATCAAGAGGTCACCGGTTCGAACCCGGTTGGGCCCTTTTTGATGAAATTTTGTTTATTTTTGGTGAATTCTGGAGTGTTTGAAAACGGTTTAGTTTGATTGGAAAGAAAATAGCTATTGATTCAAACTTTTTTATGTGTTATGTTCTTCTTATGTTAGCCATTTTTCCACTTGGATATAAGTATGAATATAGTTAAGTTAAAGCTTTATTTGAAAAGTTAATTAAGAGGTTCATTAATTTTGTTAATCTTTTTTTTTTTCTACAGTTGATGATATTGGTAGATGATGCTGGAGGAGAATGGGCAATGATAGGACATGCTCCATGGAATGGTTGCAATCTTGCTGATTTTGTTATGCCTTTCTTTCTCTTCATTGTTGGAATGGCCATTCCTCTTGCTTTCAAGGTTTAGTTAGCTTTTTCTTCACCTTTTTCTTCTTTCCCATTCACTTTCATATCCATTTAGTCAATATTGGTACACCCTAATACAATCTAATCACAATTATGTTAGATTGGTTTTCTATATAATTTGTCGCGATTACATTACATTACGGCATACCAGATATTTACTTAGAGGGTGTTTGGTAGTGCTTATAAAGTAGTTTTATGAACTTCTCAACTTAAAAGGCAGTCATTTAGCTATTTGTTTGGACTTTTTTTTTGGCTTTTAAGTTGTTTTTATAAAAGCAACAAAATGTCACTTATTTTTAAGTACTTTTAAAAGCCAAATGAGAAAAGCATATGTAGTGCCTAAAACCCTCTTAGTATTTCTTTCTTGTTTACTTATACAATCTTATATTGCTCTAAGCAGAGAATAGAAAGCAAAAATCAAGCTATCAAGAAAGTGATTTTCAGAGTTCTAAAACTCCTCTTCTGGGGTGTCCTATTACAAGGTTAGTTCAATAATCAATTCTGCAAGGCCAAAAAAAAAAAAAAGATCTTGCTTTGGTTTATTGGTAATTTGATCTCATTGTGTTTTATACAGGAGGCTTTTCCCATGCTCCTGATGAATTGACATATGGTGTTGATATGAAGGAAATAAGATGGTGTGGCATTCTTCAGGTACTGATTGATTTTTCTGTTTTGCGACCAAATTTGTTAGTTTGGATGAAGGAAAATGTTTTTATGCTGCTTTAATTTTTCAGAGAATTGCTTTTGCATATCTTATAACGGCGCTAGTGGAAATATTTACGAAAGATCCGAACTCGAAACCTAAGGATCTTCCTCCTGGCCGGTTCTCTATTTTCAAATTATATTGTTGGCATTGGTAAGTTTATGTTTTATATACTTAACTAGGTTTTTAATTATGATTCTTCAATTATTTTCATTTTAATGAATGATTGTCTTGGTTTTAAATTTGCAGGCTTGTAGGAGCATGTATACTTGTTATTTACTTGGCTGTACTTCATGGGACATATGTTCCTGATTGGCAGTTCACCGTCCGTGATAACGAAAGTGCTGATTTCGGCAAGGTTTTCAATGTAAGCTTCTGGTTTCTTATACTCTCCGTTCACTTAATATTGACAGAGTTGTAACGATATAGAGTGAATGGAGGGAGTATCTTTTAGGTAACATTTTAAAAGCCATAATGCAATATTGCAATGTAATCGTGATTCTGTATACGAGTTTCTTTGTAATGTGATATCCAAAATCATGCAACATAATTGCAATTACAATGTACCAAACATTGCATTTGGTGATTCTGAAAGTTGAGTACAATTAACCTCTGTTTGTTTCAGGTAACCTGTGGTGTTAGAGGGAACTTGGATCCTCCTTGTAATGCAGTTGGCTATATTGACCGGAAAATCCTCGGACTTGCCCACATGTACACGCATCCTGCCTGGAGGAGAACTAAGGTGCATAAAAGTTTACTAATCAATCCTGATAGTATTTCTAATCTCATATTTTAGTTTCGAGATTATTATTTATCGGAAGTTAAAAAATTTCTAAGGTTCTTCAAAGTTCTGCAGGCTTGCACTGAAAATTCCCCTTACGCGGGACCTTTTGCCGGCGATGCTCCATCATGGTGCCATGCACCTTTTGAACCTGAAGGAATACTAAGGTAAAATGAACATTATGTTTTCATGCTCTCAAATTATGTTTTCCCTTTCACCGACGCCTTCTGGTGGATGATTATAAGATTTTAAGACAGATAAAATGAACATTATGTTTTCATGCTCTCAAATCAATGTATTACTTCATTTTTCATTGCAGCTCTATATCTGCCATTCTATCTACCATCATAGGAATTCATTTCGGGCACATCCTTGTGCACTTAAAGGTTAGATTTTTATGATTTTTTTATGTTTAATTGTCATCTTAATTATGTCCAATTTTTTTATTTGATTAATCTTCGAACTCCAGGATAACTCAAGTAGGCTAAAGCATTGGATTTTGATGGGATTTCTTCATCTCATTATAGGTTTTGTTTTCCATTTTACACATGGTAAGAATTTATAATGCGAAACGGGCATCCAGAATTTTCTTATATTCATCAATTCTGATTTCATTTTGTTTTCTGGGCAGTGATTCCTCTAAATAAACAATTGTACACTTTCAGCTATGTTTGTGTAACTTCAGGCGCCGCAGCATTGGTGTTTTCAGCTATTTATATTCTGGTATTCTGCTGTTCGAATTCCATGATGTCTTTCTTGTACTATTTTCTCTGAGATCTCATTTTTAACTGAATTAACAGTCGGAAAACCAGTAATCTCGGAAATTGGTTTGTTTTGTCATTTGTAGGTTGATATCTGGGGTATAAAGTTCCTGTTTTTGCCGTTTAAATGGATTGGCATGAATGCCATGCTTGTTTATGTTATGGCTGCTGAAGGCATTTTTGCTGGGTTTATTAATGGCTGGTACTATGATGACCCTCGTAACACGTTGGTATGTTCCCTTTTTCCGCTTTACTGCCTCCGTTCATTCTATATAGTCACAATTACTAGATCGTGTTTGGTAAACTTATTTGTTTCAATAGTTATTAGCTGTCTCAGTAGCGATAAGTTGTTCAACTACATTGACCATAGCCAACCTCAAAAGAAAATGACAATGAATAATGAATTTTCATACTTACAATTCATATCAAATTCCCATGACAAATATGAAATCATACTTACTATTTTTCTTTGATTTCTTAGTAATTTCAATCTATTTTGTGGCAGGTTTATTGGATCAAGAAACATATTTTCATCGGAGTTTGGCATTCGCAACGAATAGGCATTCTTCTGTATGTTCTATTTGCAGAGATCCTCTTTTGGGGTATCGTTGCAGGCATCTTCCATAGCCAAGGAGTTTATTGGAAGCTTTAATCCTATGTAATTTTTATAAAGCATGGTTAATTACTGGCTTGTGTATTATGTATCTTTACTCTATTGCAATTATATATTGCAGTTGGCTTCTCCTTCTTCATCCAACATTCTGTTTTAGATTATCAATTTTCATCTTTTTTATATGTTTATGTGAAATGTAAAATTTAAAGATGAACAAAATCTTATATTATTCAGATGAATTGAGAAAAATTGTAAATAAGTTGATCATTTTTTTTATCTCATACAAATATAGAGTATTCTCATATTCAAATGCGAATTCAATAGTCCATATTAAGATAAAAAGAGGAATTATTGATAGAAAAATTTTGCTTATGTTGCAATAAGAGGTATTTATCAAAACTTACCTACCAATAATATACAACATTGGTGCTCGATAAACAAATCCGTTCGCAAATAGGTTGGAGTTCGGCTTGTATAAATTTGTCCAAGTTCATTCATTTAACTAAACGAATTTAGTATGAATTCGAGTGAACGGGATAAACTCGAACTCTATTTAAAGCTTGTGAACATATTTATGAACATATTCGTTTAAATGTTTACAAACATATTCAGGAGACTTTTTAAAAAGTCCTTGCAAACTATCTCATATGTAACGGCATTTTGCAAAAACCCCTAAATCCTAATTAAATCATTCTTTCTAACTAATTAATCGAGTTTGAATGAACTTTCAAGCGCGCTTCCGAGCCTAATTTCAATGGAGATATGAACCGAATTTCAAATAAGCTTTTCAAACAGAGCTAGAACATTTTTATATATAAAAAGGTCGGGATTGAGTTTGGAAAATTTTAAATGAGCTATAAGCTCGAGTTTGGCGTTGTTAGACTCGTTTGGTCTTTTTTTTAAAAAAAAGTTAACGAGAAAAAAAAACACATTGGACAAAAATAACTGCATTTTTAACAAATTTAGAAACAATAAAAAAAAACAAAACAAAACTAAGCACAATTTTTAAAAAATTAGACATAGCTGACCGTCATTACAAAATTTGAACATAACTAGCCACTTAAAAACTTACCCCCTATTTACCCTGCAAACAAAAATACTAAAAAATAATTTTCATAAAAGTGCCCCCACATTTACTGTACCTGCTCACATTTTTTCAATTTTTTTTCCCTACTAATCCAACTTCCGTAACAACACCATTCTATAGGACCTCTCCACATTTTTAGGGGTGAGCTTAATAAATCATGAAACAAAAATCAAACCGAAATTGAATTAAAAATTGGTTAAACGAGTGATTCGGTGTGGTCTACAGTGTTGGAAGTCTAAAAACTGGTTGGTTCGGTTCAGTATTTGGTTCAAGGTGTTTGAGAACCAAACTAAATCGAAAATTGAACTTCTAAAATAGCGTTATTTTGTCCTAGTGCTAATATTAACCCTAAATAATCCTAACCCCACTCCATTCCTCTCATTTCCATTCCAACCGCTCAACTTAGTACCCACCCATCACCTACTCCGCCACTTTCCCCTCCATCTTCTCTACCGTTCTCCTTAAACATCTGCCGGATATTTTCTCCTCCTTCAAGAAGCCCAGCTTTTACCGGTATATTTTATATAAGAAATACCCGGTATATTTTATATAAGAAATACCATTAGCAAGCAAAGACAACTGGCCCAATAAAGGCCCAGTAAAAAAACAAGCCCATTATCCAAAGCTGTCTTCGGCTACAAGTCTAATCGAGAAAAAACGGAGAACCCTTTTATATAGAAAAACTTGTTACAGAATATACAGTGACTCAAGCAAAGATCAAAACTGGTCTATCATCTTCAATCCTCTGATTCAATCTGTCATTTCTGTAGCTTCAACTGAAATTCGTTACTATTTCTCTTGATTTCTTCACTTTGCTGGTGGTTTAGTGTAATCGATACATCCACGATGGCAACAGCAATGGTGGAGGATTCGAACTTCGAAGATGACCAGCTTGCTTCTATGACGACTGAGGATATCCTTAGAGCCTCCCGTCTTCTTGATAATGAAATTCGTATTCTAAAGGTCCCGATCCTTTTCCAATCCCTTGTGTTATTTTGCATATTTATTGAAAATGGTTTAGGGTTTTGAGTTTTCATAATTTGGGTGTTTCGATTTTGAAATGTTTTGGGAATTCAGGAAGAGTTGCAGAGGACGAATTTGGAGTTGGATTCGTTTAAGGAGAAGATAAAAGAGAATCAGGAGAAGATTAAGCTGAATAAGCAGTTACCTTACCTAGTTGGTAACATTGTTGAGGTAAATTTTGTACTTCATAATGTTTAAATCTGAAAATGAACGAGGGTTTAGTTATTTCTTAATTAGTTCTCTCTCTCTCTCTCTCTCTCTCTCTCTCTCTGTGTTGTTTGAAATCAATTAGTTGAATTGCATTGGCAATAATCCAAGAGAAATGATGCGGTTGTCTCTGTTTTTGAAGATTTAGAAGTCAGGAATTATGTTTCCGTATGACTTGAGCAAGCATATGGCTCTATAAAGTATAATGTTCAGAAAGTTCAATTAGATGCAAATTTTAAGCAGACCACTGAATAGTCAGAATAACTTAATAACTTATGGCCTAGGTTTGATTGCTTAAGAGCTGAAATCAATACACAGAATACATTAAAATTTATGTTGCTTGTTTTGCATGGAAAATATTTGCTACTCTTTTATTGATGGTAAACATGTGTAGTAGTAAGCATTTGGCATATTATTGATTTTTCACCGCTTTTGATGATTTGGTTTAGTCTTGGGTGTTCCACGACATATTTTTTTTCTTTTTTTTGAACTTCTAGTTGCATTGTTCTCTAATTCCTTGGTTCTTTATATGTATAGATTTTGGAAATGAACCCAGAAGATGAAGCTGAGGAAGATGGTGCAAACATTGACCTCGACTCTCAAAGGAAGGGTAAATGTGTTGTGCTGAAAACTTCTACTCGTCAGGTGAGCGTCATTTCTGTTTCCTATTTTACTGGTACAGTGGGAAAAATGACAAGTTGAAGTCCATTTTTTCCCTATTTGAGTTTTTGGAATGTGGATGTTCATGTTTATTTGAAATCTGATATTATGGTACTTTGATTACAGACTATTTTTCTTCCAGTTGTTGGTCTTGTTGACCCTGACAAGTTGAAACCTGGTGATTTGGTTGGAGTCAACAAAGATAGCTACTTGATCTTGGATACTCTTCCATCTGAGTATGACTCTAGGGTAAAGGCCATGGAGGTTGATGAGAAACCCACTGAGGACTACAATGACATTGGGGGCTTGGAAAAACAGGTAGCCTTTGACTTTAGGTATCCATCAGTGGACGATGCTACATAAATTTAAATTTATGCTAGATGATGAATTTGATTTCCATAATGCATGTCAGATCCAAGAGCTAGTCGAAGCAATTGTATTGCCCATGACTCATAAGGAACGATTCCAGAAGTTGGGTATTCGTCCTCCCAAAGGTGTCCTCCTTTATGGACCTCCTGGGACAGGAAAGACTTTGATGGCCCGAGCTTGTGCAGCACAAACAAATGCCACATTTTTAAAGTTGGCAGGCCCACAGCTTGTCCAGGTAACACATTTTGTTGCTTTTATTTGCTTAGCTTTAAAATGGATAAGTAAAGTAATGAGACTTGCGGTTTATGGATTGCAGTTGTCTTCCGCCTACTTATGTTAATTTGTTCCAATTCAGCAGTGGTATTCTTGGATGTATTTATGGACGTGGGTCCTGTTTATTTTTAATCACATTTATGCTCATTTGACTGGTGAATAGATTATACCCAGCTATATGTTTCTATAGGAAAATTTTCCGGACTCTCTTTTGGCATGGCAGTGTTTTCTGCAATATTGATATGATTAGTTCAGCCAAGCAACTAAATTTGTATTTTATGCAGATGTTCATTGGTGATGGTGCAAAACTTGTCCGTGATGCATTTCAGCTTGCAAAAGAGAAATCACCCTGCATCATATTTATTGATGAAATTGATGCAATTGGCACAAAACGTTTTGACAGGTACTTCAAATATTTGATTTCAACCATATTTTGGAGTATGGATTTATGCTTACCAAGACAGATCGAAGTTTTCCTTTCACTTTAATATTATGATTAATATATTAGAATATCATATTTGTAGCTAATTTTATAATTTTGTTGTTTACAGTGAAGTAAGTGGAGACAGGGAAGTGCAAAGGACTATGTTAGAGCTGCTTAATCAGCTTGATGGGTTTAGCAGTGACGAGAGGATTAAGGTTGGTGAATAATTGTATTACATTCAGTGGCAAAACGTCAGATGGAGGGCTTGAATTGCCTTTGTAATTAGGAATTTAATTTATCAGGATTTCAATTTATTTGGAATAAATGCATTTCCTTGTTGAAATTTTGGCTAGTTCCATATTGTTCCTTTGGTAGTTACTGCTCTGTGGCTGTCAAAGTTGTTATAATTGTATAGTACGAATTGTTGAATTTAAAAATCCTTGTTCAAATTTCAGGTGATCGCAGCAACAAATCGTGCTGATATCTTGGATCCTGCCCTCATGCGTTCTGGTAGATTGGATCGCAAAATTGAGTTCCCACATCCAAGTGAAGAAGCCAGAGCTCGCATTTTGCAGGTCCGCTAAACTAGACTTCTACGGCTTAATGCTTGCCATTTTACAATATCAGAGAATTATTTAGTTACTAGTTCCATGTATATGCTACAGATCCACTCAAGAAAGATGAATGTTCATCCCGATGTCAATTTTGAAGAATTGGCTCGGTCTACTGATGATTTCAATGGGGCTCAGCTTAAAGCTGTTTGTGTAGAGGCTGGGATGCTAGCTCTTCGGCGTGATGCAACTGAGGTACTCATTCTTTCTCTTTCACCCACGTACAGGACTTAAATTTTTAAATGCACAAGTAGAAGTTACATGCAAATGGTCTATCTAGTCTTTAGGGTTCTCGTTCACCCACATTGAGGACTTGAAAATTTTTTACATGCAAATGGTCTAATCTTTAGACTCTATTCTTAGGTGGTTTCGTATTCCATTTACTCTGGGAGGCTGTGTAATTACCATGTAGCTATAACTCTAGGGAGCAGTCTAGTAGATTCTTATAAGTCTCTAATATAATGTCACATGCAAGTACTTGTGGATATTGACGGACCTTTTCCTCTGGAAGCTGCTCCTCCAAACTTCATTAATGGCTGGTCTTGTATTTCCCTTGCCATTGCGAGGAGCAGTATTTCGATTCTATCTGTTGTTGTGCCTAGCCATAACACATATTCTGTCCGTATGCATATATTACTCCCTCCGTTCACTTTATATAGGCCCACGTTTTTTATTTTGGAAAATATTAAGGAAATAGTTTAATTAACATATTTTATTAATTTATTCCAAATATACCCTCCAGAATTGTGAAACTCACTTCCAAGACTTGGATTTTGGTATATTTGGAATAAACCGACAAAATATATTAGTTGACATACTTTATTGGTATTTGTGAAACACTAGATTTGCGTATGTAATGTGATTGAAGGGAGTACATAGTGTTTGCAGAAGCTACTCTTTCAAGTTGTGTGGATTGCTATCTTTTATTTTATTGAAGATTTTATGCTCTCAATAGAATTTAACACTTGTATTAATACATTTATTGGATTTGGAATCAGGTGAACCATGAGGATTTCAATGAAGGTATAATCCAGGTCCAGGCAAAGAAGAAAGCAAGCTTGAATTATTACGCATAAGTTGCAAACGCTAAGCTTTCAAGTCGGGGTTTTTTTCAAGCGTTATTTTAAGTTCCCTTGCTATGATATTTTATGCATCTTTCTGTAGAAAACTTGATGTAAAATCTAAAAAATGTAACAAGTTATGATCTGTTACAGTAAATTTAATTAAGCGTCTCTAATGAATGATTTCAATTACAAGTATATCATTGGAGTTTTTGTTTAGATGTGTTGAAAATGGATGCTTTTATTTAGTTTTTACAAATACTAATAAAATATTTAACTAATATATTTTGTCAATCAAATTATTTCAAATATATCAATATTTAAATCTTACAAGTATTCAACATGTTAAATTGTTTTCGATATTCGATTCGGATCCATGAAAGCTCACCTAATAATGTGTTTTATAAATTAGAGTTACTCATCATGAATGGAGTCTCGGTGAAACAGTAAAGTTGTTACATGACTAAAAGGTAAAAAGTCACGGGTTCAAATGAGGGATGTCTTCGTGCAAGAGTTACTCATCATGGTACTTGACACAAGAAAATAAATGATTCTTACTTCCATAGTATTTGCATGGAAGTGCTACTTGTGTATTATTAACATCATCGTAGAATTTCGAACCAACAGCACCAATTGAATCTGAATCTGTAATTTGCTTAACTGCACTCTCTCATAGACCTTAGAACAATCTGCCAAGGTTTGCTCTAATTTAGAAGGAAATTATATGGACCCACCCAAATTTCTCCCTTTCTTACCTCTTATTTTAATCCACACAATGAAAAGTAAAAGATTTTAACTTTCTTTTCTTTCTATTTCTCCCCATTTTTATAAATACAAAACGCACGGTTAAGGAAGGCCCTTTATTTTAAACATAAAAGAATATAAAATTTAAACAAAAATTATCAATGCTCTCAATGCATTGATATAAACCCTATATATAATTAGACAAAAAATATCCAAATTCTCTAATTAGATCTTCCCAATAGAAAGCAAAATGTTAAAACAATATTACACAATTGCCTAAATGTTGTATTCTGAACCGTCAATGGTGACTTAACTCCTCCTGTTTTCTCTTCACTAAAACCTTGTTCGCACCATTCTCCAGCCGTCATTGCAGCTGCCAAACGTGTATGAGCTTCATTATAAGATTTAGAATCGAGTCTAACGACCGCTTCCTTAATCTGATTAACTGCAGTTTGATAAATATCAGTGCAATCTTTCAACTGCTGTTTCACTTTCTCGTCAGGATTCGTTTTTGCTAATTCGTTACATTGTTCAATTATTTTTGTACCGTTGGATGAAACCTCGTCCATCGCAAATTTCGTCAAGCCTTGCAGATCATTTGCCGGGCTTGATCCGAAAGTAGATATGCATAAGTCTATATGTAAGGTTTTCTGACATATTTGGGTTACCGTTTCTGATGCCTGCTCAGTTCTTGATATCATCATCAAGAACATTAACATGAAAAAGAAGACATTTCTTGAAACCATGTTGTAATCTTGATTATTCGTTTTAATCTTAATTTTTTGTTTCTTCTCATATAATTTATATAATAACACAAGTGAGATTATAATTTGTTTATTTTAAGGTGTTTTGAAGTATATGAGGTTAATATAACTGTTACTAAATATAAAGGTTTTAGCTTTAAAATTAACCACAATTATTAGCTACAATAATTCCATATTTTTAGGAATGTGAAAATAGTAATTAGGACTTAATATACCCAACCACTTGAGCAGCTAATTTTAACCTTTTTTTTTTTTTTTGTTACAATGGTTCAAATTTCTTCTTTGAATAAAAATATAAATAACTCGTACTATTATTTATAAATTAAGATTTTTTTTTTCCTATATTTTAATTATGGAGTTTTCTTATATTAATTTTTTGTCAGTCTGGTGAACGATAACCGATTGCTCTCTCCTTCAACCTAGAATTTGCGAACATGTAATTAATTTAGTTGGGTGATATATAGTTGAAAATCAAATCATTTGAAATTAATTTTATTTAATTATTTTAAAGAATGGATCTATCTATAATATTAATAATTCAATGAACTAAATTTCTTCTATCATAATTCAGTTATAAAAATTAATCCAGGTTTTATGTATAGTGACGAAAGAATTTATTGGTGCTTTTTTTCAAAAATTACATGAAATTTGAGAAACTGCCCAATGGTGCAACGAATTTGGCAGCAGTTTGAACCGTCCTTGCCCTCGTCTGCCTCAGGTTTGCCTTTCATGACCTGGTTGCGTGGAATGCTGTTGGCCCATAATAATGTTTTATTTGTTGCTATTTT